>PVJI01002597.1:0-121421 GCA_004026765.1 Micronycteris hirsuta
TGGGAGAGAGGGACCCACTTCCGGGGCCATGGGGTGAGAGCCTCAGGAGGAAGAGGCGGCGAGTCTGGGCAGCTCCCCCCTTCCCCGCCAGGCCCTTCAGAGGCTGCTCAGACCGGTCGGAGGCGGGGCGGGGCAGGGTGGGAGGGGATGCGTCACCCTCCTGTTGGAGAAAGCCCAGGGTTGGCCCCAGTAGGCCTGTGGAGCCAGCCTGGGGGAGACTGGGGGGCAGCAGGAGCCCTGGGTCCTATCCAAGGGGCCAGTGGGAGGACCCCCTCCATCCACAGAGGCCCTGGAACCGGGGCCTTGAGCTGGGCTCAGGGCCACACCTGTGGTCGGTTGCTCACACCCTGTGCTTCCCAGAGATGACAGGGAGCAGGTAGGGAGGGGTGTGACTGAGACTGCTTGGGGTCGGGCACTGGGGTCTCCCATGGGCCCCAAAGCCGAGGCCACCTACCTGCCCCTGCCTGACCCGCTGACCGGCACCTGGCACGCACGGCCTCCCTCCAAGCTGCTCTGGACAGCCCCCACTTGGACTTGGGGCCTCTCAGCTGGTCCCACCGCCGAGGGCACTGAGACCATTAATGAGTCTCTGCCTGGTGGGCTCTCTGGGCCCCAGTGGCCCTGTAGGGACCCCTTGGGAGAGGCAGAGCCAGCAGCTGGGCCAAGTGCAGGAAACCCAGGGGCCTGGCCCCAGCCCAGGCCAGTGGAGCAGAAGAGATGGGATTGGAAGGCACCGGGGTGGGCTGGCAGCCTGGCGAGGGTCCGTATGGCACAGGCTCCCCTCCCCCAGGACCTAGGCCATTCTGGAAGCATCATGGGGTGTGCCCGGTCCTGGGGCCCCAGCCAGTGGTCTCCAGGGACGTGGGTGTGGCAGGGCTGCCCTGATGAGGGGAGGCCAAGCGGCCAGGCCCTCTACCACCAGAGCTATCTTACTGCCAGCAGGAGGTTCTTGTTCCTGTCCCACCTCAGTCCTTCTTGCTGTAGCACCCGGCCCCTGGCCTCCTGGGCTAGGAATGAGCTTGTCTTCCCTGTTGGGCCGCCTTGGACTAGTGCCAGGAAAACTGGGGGGCCCACTGTGGGGGGGCAGGGGGAGAGGGGAGCTGTCCGCCAGGCCTGGCCCATCAAAGCCAGAGTATTTCTCAGTCTCAACTGCCTCTGTGAGGTGGAGGCAGGTTCAGGGCGAGCAGGTTGAGTCACTATTGGGGGTGGGGGGGCTGGGCAGAGTCCCTCGCCCTGAGGCTAATGGCTATTTGGGTTTGGGGCGGGGCCTCCAACTAAGTGTCTTTGGTCTCAATCCCAGGGCTGGGACCAGTGGCCTGTCTGGCTGTGGGGGGCAGTGGGGGTGGCACCTCTCCTTCCCTTTTCTCTCCAGTTCTTCCCCTTTGTGGTTTCACATCCTGAGACAGGCTCCTGCACATCTTGGGCTCCCTCCGGCTCTCCCACACTTCGCCAGGCCTCTGCGGCACCTGAAGGGCTGGGCTGGGCTGGGCCGGCTGCCTCTGTGGTTCTGCCCCAGGGCCCACCCCAGGGCCCACCCGAATGTGGTTGGCTTTACTCTGCTCTTCACCAGCCCCGTGGCCTTGGCCGGGCTTGGTGACCAGGCTGCTCAGAGACACCTGCAAGTCTGCCAGGCCCAGGTGTGACCCCACAGGCTGGCCTGGACCTGGAGCTGGGACTTCTGTCTACCCTCCCTGTCACCCTCTCAGCCACCCTTTCCACACAGAGATGGCCCACCGACCTCCGCCCTCTCCCAGCCCCTGCTGTGGCGTCTGCCCACCTCAGTGCCTGGGACCCAGCAGGCTGGGCTGGGATCGGGGGATCAGGGCCCAGCTCGGCGCGCACACCCCTCTGCCTCCCCTGAGACTGTGCAGCTTCTGAAAGCTGGCGGTTCCCCATCCGGGTGCCAGATGGGGCCTGGCCCAGGCGGGGCAGGGGCCTTGGAGGTGGGAGGGCAGGGGGACTTTGGGGAGCAGTCAGGGTTCTGACCCCAGCTCTGTCCTGGGCGTTTCACTTTGGGGTGTTGAGGCTGGACTCCTGGGGTGCCACCCCCAGTCCCCTCGGCAGGCCCCACGGGAGCTCTGGACCAGGAGGCACGCTACGCGTCAGGTCTCGGCCCGGCCGGGCCCCTCCTCAGGAGGATCAGAAAGAGGAAAAGGGTTGATGTCGGCTGTGCAGAGGCACCTGTGCCAGCAGAGCAGTCGGGCTGGCGGGGCTGCCGCTGGCCGGCTGGCCCTGTGCGGGGTCCGGGCTCTCCCAGCTGGCCTTCCGCTCTGGCCTCTGGCTGGGGCCTTGCTGGGGGCACCTCCTCCGGCCACTCTGCTGGGCTGCCCACGGCTGAGGCTGTTCCAGAGGCCACAGCAGGAGCACTCTGGCCATGTGGGATGACCGTGGGCAGGGATGACTGGCTTGGTGCCCGCTTGGGGCTGGGGCTGGGCCCACCTGGGTGTTTGAGTGCTGGGGAAGGGGTGCTGGGCGAGGCCTGGGGACAGCCGGGAGAGGCCAGGGAGCATGGCTGTGTCTTGAGGTGCAAGGGGCCTGTGGCAGTTGTGGGGTAGAGACCATGGGTGGCGCTTGGCGGGATGGGGTGACCTGGGCAGTGCAGGCCCAACTCCGAGAGGTGGGCATGAGGCTCTGGCCCTTGTGGGTTCTGGCCCCCCACCCCACCCCACCCCACCCCAGGGTGTTTTCAGAACCGGGCCCAGGACACTGCAAGGCAAGGCTGGTGCCCTCGGCGGGGGGGCGAGGAGGGGAGCTCAGGAGGGGAAACTGTGCTCAGCCCAGCCAGGGGGCTGGGCGGGGGGTGGGGGGGGCTGTGAGCACAGAGCCCCAGCTTGGCCCCCCTGCTCCTCCTCAGCCCTGCAGAGGCTCTCCAGCCTGGCCAGGGGACCTGAGGGGTGCGTGGCCTTCCCACCCCATCTTGGCATCTAGCCTGATTTAGGGGGCTGCCCTCAGGCACCTCAGGACCCAGGAGAGGAAGTCAGGATGGGAGACGGGAGGCCCAGGAGCAGGAACTGGGCAAGTCCCTGCAGGCCCCGCATGCTCCTGGAGGTGGCCTCTGGAGCCACCTGTGTGTGGCAGCTTCTTGCTCAGCTGAGTGACCCACCGAATGGGGAAGCAGAAGGGCCTGACCCCAGGGAGCGGGGGCCCCCTCCTGGGTGCACCATGGGAAGGCGGGGTGCCTACCTCCTCCCCTGCAATCCAGGCTCCTTTCCCCCATCACGGCCTGCTGAGAGCCCACCTCCCTCTGAGCTGGGGCTTTTCTTCCCAAAGTGCGGGTCCCCGACCACCGTCCCAGCCAGGCCTCCAGACCCTGCCCAGCACCGCAAACACCGTGCACCTCCCCAGGTCCCCAGCCTCCTCCGGGCGGGAGACCGGCACTGTCCTCTGCCTTTTCCCTCTGCCCCCGCCGTTCCCACACACAGTCCCTCCCTCCAGGCCAGCTCCCAGCATGCCCAAGCTCCGTCAGGTGGGGCCCCCGGGCATCCTGGGCTGACCCAGTGCTGGGGCTGCACAAGCTCCTCCCGCCCACAGCCGCCCGCAGAGCCTGGGTCTGGGGTGCTTCCCTTGGCTCTCTGCCCCGGGGACACTCTCGGGGTGTGGGCAGGGCCCCCATTGCCATCACAGACGTGTGTGCCTGCACATGTGTGGTCACGAGGGTGAGTGAGTCGGGGCTGGCGTGCCAGTTTGGCACAGCGCCCCAGGCTAATTGTGGGGCTCCGCTGCGATGGAGGAGGCAGAGCTGGGGTGACCGCCGAGGCGCTGACAGCCTGACAGGGAGATTACAGGCCTCGTCTGCTCCTCACTTGCTTGCGCCCTTAACCGTCAGCCCCTCACGCCCACCCCTGCCTCCTGCACAAGGCCTAGGAAGGGGGCTTTGGGTGGGGGCTTGTTCTGGGCCAGCTGCAGCCACCGGAGCCTCAGGCTGCCTGGCAAGCAACACCCAGCCAGCTGGGAGGAGAACCTGCAAAGGAGACCGGTGTGGGCCACTGAGGGGTGGGGTGGGGGCCAGCGGGCAGGGAGGCAGACACCCATGGTCCATGCCTGTCCTTGAGCCCCAGATGCCCACAGGACTGCCCCCGGCCTCTCTCCCAGCTTGCATGTGGGGGGAGGGCACTCAGCTAGGCACAGAGGCGCTCGCCCCTTCTGTGGCTGGGCAGCTGTCTGGACTGCCTCTTCCCCAGCAGTGGCCGGAGGCCGTCTGGCCTCGGTTCCTGCTGTGGATGCCCTGCAGTGCCCAGCCCAAACCTGGCCCCTTCTAACCTCTCACTCCCTCTTCCTGTCCCTACCAGACAGGACAACCAGTGAGGTTATCTCGAGGTCATGTGCGCACCTGCCTCAGGGCTAGCCCCATCCTTTCGTCCTTTCCTGCGTTCCTGGCGTATGAACTGCTGCTTCCCTACAGCTGCTGGGGCCCCGCAGGGGCTCCTGGACACCGGAGGGCGGCACGCCTTTCCCTGTCCAGGGCACGGGGGTGGGGGGGTGGGGGTGGCATCAGGGCCTGTAGAATCCACCTTGTCCTGAGGAGGAAGAGTCGGTGGTGGGCGGGGCTCACGGGGCTATTCTCAAGTGACTGAACAATGTACTGACACCGCGTTCCAGGCTTTTCTAAGCCACCTTGCCACGCATGCCAAGTGATGGGGACGGGAGCGTGTCCCGATAACGGCTAGCAGGGGAGTCCCATTCTGGGTGGCCACAGTCATCAGCGTGGCTGCAGTTGTCACAGAGAGAAGGAGGGCCAGCACCTGCCCTCTGGAGACACCTGGGGACAGGAGCCAGATGCAAATGTCCTGGCTGGCGGGACCGCAGGCCTCCAAGGGGCCGGCTGGCTGGCTCGGGCCGAGGCCGCGTGGACAGCGGAGCTGGGGTCTCTGGGCACACGCCCCTTGGCCTCTGGTCTTGGGCCTGGGACCTTCTCCCTGCCGCTGGCCCGGGGCGACTTTTCCCGCTGGGACCCAGAGCCTGGGCCGCAGGGGAAAGCTCACCGCCCAGGCTGGGGTGGAGGGAGGAACCGGCCCCAGAAGCCGGGGCCGGTGGGAGGGGGCGGCGACACCCTACACCCGGGAGGGTCCCGTGGGAGGCTCTGGTGGCGCGAGGCCCCGGCGAGACGTCAGCGTGTCCCGAGAGCCCCGCCCCGCCCGGCTCGGCGGCGGTTCGGGGAGACCTTGGCCTTCCTCGGGGCGAGTCGGGTCGCGCACGCAGCCCTGGGTCGTGGGTCCTGCAGGCGGCGGCTGGGGCCAAAGTCGTGCGTGATTGGCCGCAGCGGGGGGCCGAGCCCGGGGCCGACCCGGGGCCAGGGGCGGAGCCGAGAGGCCTGCGGCAGGTACCGGCTGCGGGCGCTCGGCGGGCCCGACTCCAGGTGAGCGCCGCGCCCACGTGGCCGCCGCGCCGTCCTTCCTAGTGGAGGTCCGGCGCGTCCCGGGTCGCGGGGGAGGCTCGCGCGGGGGCCACGTGCGCCCTTCCGAGTGTGCGGCCGGGTGGGGGCGGCGCCCCGAAAGCCGCCGCGGCCCCGGGTCGCTCCCCGGGGAGTCCGGTGGCGCCGGCGCCGGGAGGGGCTCTGCCACCCGGCCTGTCGGGAAGGCGCGCGCCAGACGGGCCTCCCTGGCGGGGGCGGCTCCCGGCGCTGAGCTGCACCCCGGGCCACGACCCCGCCCGCGCAGATAGCCCCCGCGCGATCCGGCGCTGGTTTGGGAAACGGCCGAGGCCTGAGGTGCCGGCTCTGGGCTGTTTGTCCCTCTGATTTGTTTTGCGCTCCCGGCTAATTGCAGATTTGCATTTTCGTCGCGGGAACGGAGGCCGGTCCCCACACTGCCAGCTGCTCGGCGGGGGAGGGGCGTCTCCAGCTTCCTTGTGGGCCCTGCCGCCCTGGCCAGGCGGCCCCGGGCCCCGGGCCGGCCCGTGAGGACTGGGCCCTCCCCTCCCCCGCTCGCAGGTCTCCAGTGACCGCTCCGGGGCTGGGAACGCCCCCAAACGCACACACCGCAGAGTGGGGGCTGGAGCTGTCCTCACCTGCGCCCGCCCGACCTGGCCCAGCCTTTGCCTGTCTGCCGGCCCTGAGCGCCCACCGTGGTCTCCGGCTGCCCCTGCCGGACCTCTCCTTCCCTGGGCCTGCCGCTTCCATTGTTTTGATATCAATGTTCAGAAATTGCTCCATCTGTGTTTGCTTGAACATAGTGGCGTGGAAAGAACCCCCAACTGTAGCCTGCACCCCAGACCCCTCCTCCCGGTGGGGGGAGACCTGGGGAAGGGGGTGGCGGACAGCCTACAGCCCTGGACCCTGGTCTGGAGGGAGGACTCTGCCCTTCCTTGCTAGGCGCCCCCGTGCACCCTCGCCTGTTGGGGGCAGACACCCCCCCCCCCACACCAGGGGCCTGGCCGCTCCTGGTGAGGGGCGACGGGCCCTGAGGAGGGAGCCACAGCGGAACCGATTGTTGCGGGGTTCCTCCTGCTCCCCAAGGCTGGGCTCGGGCTGTGGTGGGGGAGGCCCCGCCCCCGGTGCTCTGGCTGAGGGCGAGAAGCCGCTGTGTGGGTGAAGTTTGGGGCCCAGCTGCAGGGGGCTCCTGTGCTCTTGGTTCCCTCTGCCATGTGTCACCCCTACTGGTGCATGGGGCTCAGACCCACAGAGGCCCACCAGGCTGAACCGGGGTTTAGACCTTTGCTCACCGAGGGCCCGTCCATGAGGACCAGAGACCATGAAGGAGAAGTGACAGGGTGCAGGGCCCATGGGGTGAGAGTCTCAGGGTCGGGGCTTGAGTGGGGGTTTCCCGGGGGGCACAGCAAAGGCAGCGGCACGGTGACATCAACGCCTCCTCCACTGCAGGCACCGCCGCGCGGGTTTCCGCACACGGGGTCCCTCACGCCGTGTGGCAGCTCAGAAGGCCGTGCTGTCACTAACCCCGGTTGCGCACGGGGAGATCGAGGCAGAGCGGAGCCTTGCAGATAGCCCATGAACCCAGGTAGAGAATGACAGAGCCGGGGTTTGAACCTAATAGCCTGGCTGCGAGCTCTGCTCCGAGGCCCCTGCGTGCAGCCGCCGTGGGTCTGTGGGGCAGCCGAGTGACCCTTCTGAGAGCTGCTGGCGGAGGACTGAGAAGGTGGGCGAGCTGGGGGCCGGGACTGGGTGGCCGAGAGCGAGGCGCCTGGAGTTAGGGCAGCCCCGGGACTCGGGGCGGAGGGGGGGAGGGTCCGGGCTCGTTCTGCGGGCAGCGTGGACTGGAGGAGCTGGGGCTGGAGGGCTGAGCAGTGGGCGCAGCCTGGCCCGGTCCCGGGCGGGGGTGGGTGGGCCTGTGCAGGCCCAGGATGACGTCCTCGGGAAGACGCCAGCCTCCCTTGGCCTTGCCTGCCGCAGACACACCATCAGGGCCGTGGGCCAGCGGAGGGCTGGGGACAAGCTCCGGGGCTGGAGGAGACTGAGGAGGACCTGACCTCCCCTTTGAAGTGGCAGGTGTGCGCAGCCTCCACCTGCTCCTGCCGCAGCCCCAGGCCAGGCAGGGCCCAGCTTCCTGACCCTGCGGTTTGGCCCCTGCTTGCCTGCAGAGTGGCCTTGCTCCTTTCACAAAGGCTGCCTTGAGCAGGACACCTCTCAGCCTCCACTGGGGGTCTCTCCTGGGTCCCTCTGTCCAGGTTAACCCTTTCCTGCTCAGCCAGGGGCTGAGGAAACGGAAGGGATTTCCTGCCACAGGGAAGTGCTGCTGTCGCTGCCCTCCTTGTCTCCTCTGGCCCCCCTGGACCCGCCGTAGGTCCAGTCCTGCTCCCCAGGGTGTGGGTGGAGGGTGGCCATGTTGGGGAGTGCAGGCCGGTGGGGGCTGAGTCTGGCGGAGGAGGTGGCACCACACTGGGGTTAGTGGCTGAGCCCGGATGTGGGGGGCTGCGACAGGCCAGGGGAGACTGTGGGGGCTGGTCCTTGAGGGCCTGGAAGGTGGAGTAGAGCTGGAGGGGATGGGGCACAATCATGATTATGCACTTCTCTTTTTATTTAGTCAAGTAATGCATGAATATATTATAAAACTTTTTCAAAAAGTGGCAAATGAAGTTACTTTGCTGCCCTAGGCCCTCCGCCCTGCCACTTGGGCTTCACTATTTTCTATTGGGAGGAAGGGAGCTTCTAGAACAGGTCAGCAAGTAACCCCGGGTGCCCACATAGACACCTGTGGACATACCTGGGCCACAGCCATCCTGGGTGCTGTGGGGGGGCAGCGTGGACCACCCACCTGCGTCGGGTCCATGGCTTTTTCCAGGTCCTTGCTTGGATGCTGGGTGGTTGCCAGATTTTCAGTGTAATAAACCGTGCTGAGAAGTATCCTTGGTCGGGTCCTCCCTGTGGGTATACTCCGGTGTTTATCCAGGAGAGGATACAATAGCAAGCATTGCCCAGTGCTACAGTGTAACAAGCTCTCCTGAGGCTTTTCCTGAATGAATCGTTTAGTCCTTACAAACCCCTGTGGGAGCTCACTGTGACTCTCCATTTCACAGATGGGGAAATGAGGCACAGAGAAGTTAAGTAATTTGCCCAAGATCACACAGCTAGTAAGTAGAATTGCAGGGGTCATGGGTGTGCACATTTTTAAAAAAGCCATTTTATTTGAATCTGAGTGATATATATGTACCTACTTTTAAGAGGCCAAAAGTGACAATAGACTTGTAATAATAGCAAACAGTTCCTTCCCCTTTTTTCTGCCTTTTTTGAGCAGAGGAAAGAAGGAAGTGTCAGGCTTGCCTTCTGGAGTTGGGGTGTATGCACCCTACTGGGGTGCTGGTCTAGGGCCAGGGGGTAGGCAGAGGAGGTTGGGGGTCTCCTGCTCCAGGATGGCAGAGGCCGGTAGGGTCCCCTGACTGCTCCCCACCCCCGACATGGAGCAGAGGAGACAGGTGGAAGCAGGCCAGGCTTGTGGTGAGACCACTGTCTCTCCTTTGCTTCCTAGAGGATTTTGATGCCAGCGGGGAGCAGAGCCTGAGCTGGACCGCTGGAGCGTGGTGAGTGGGGGCTGGGCCCCACCTGGGGAAGGCAGTGGGAGCTACAGCCGCGCAGGGCGGCTGGAGGTGCCTTTCCCCGGCTGTGTGGTGCTGGGGCGCTGGTCCTGCCAGGACCCGTGTGTACGTGCCTGCTCCAACCCAAGGGCTGTGCCCGTGGGGGCCGCTGCCAGGCCCCCAGTTCCCCGAGCCAGGTTTCGCTTGGGCGGAGGGTTCTGCAGGGAGACTGGTCGGTATTTGGCCACTGGAGCGCTGGGTTCTGGGACAGCAGGGCTGGGAATTTGGGCTCAGTGGGAAGGGGTGCCTGTCCAGACGCTTTCTGGGCCAGCAGTGGGCCGGAGTCGGTGTGACTTCTTGGAAGTGCACCTCCGGACTTCAGCCAGGAAGGCCCTCTGATGCCGCTGAGGAAATCCCCGCTGCCCGCTGCCGGGTAAGCAAGGGTCCCTCCACCTTCAAAACAGGAAGCACCCATTCCAGGAACTCCAGCGGCAGGAAGCTTAGCTGGCAGGTCACCCTTTGCTCCTGGGCCTGGCCAGGCAGGTCACCTGAAGCTTTGTTTGTTCAGGAAGTGGAGAGCTGCTGCCTCTGGAGAGGGACCCTGGTCCGAGCTGCCAGCCTGAGTGGCCTGGGCTCACCCAGCAGGGGGGCGGAGACACCCTCTACCCTCCTGCCTGAAGCCCAAAGGGTCCATGGGGCAGGGAGCCCGGCTTTGGCCCCGGCATGCTGCCTTGGTGGCAGGGGTGGGGGGTGCGGTGGAGGTTGGGCAGCGACTTGGCATCTGAGCCAACTCCTTGGCCACACGGGAGGTGCTCACTGAGCACACAGGGCGGCCAGCCCTGGGGCAGCGGTGTGGGATAGCAAGACTGGGGGCGGCCCGGGTCAGAGCTGAGCGCTTTTCTGGAAGGTGGGTGCCCCCCAGCGTTCTCCCACTTGGTTGGCTCTGGGTTCACATTCTGACCAGGCGCTTCAGACCAGCAGAGGAACCTGGTCTGTTTGGGACCATTCAGACTGCTCAGGGTGGCCTGGGTTCTGGCTGGTCTGGCTCCGCCCCGCCCCCGCCCCGCCCCTGCCGCCGGAGCTCCCTCCCAGGCCGGGAGAACATTCCATTCATTCCCGGCTCCCTTGGCCAGAACCGCAGGCAGCAGCCCAGCGGGCAGGGTCGCCGGGTCGCCGCTGTGACTGGGGCCCTCGGGTGAGTGGGGCCCGGCAGGGAGGGCCAGCCTGGTCTAAAGGCCGAGGACCTGGCAGCACCGTGCCAGAGAGTGGACTTTGGACCCAGGCCAGCACGTGAGGGAGGCAGGCCCTTTTCTTCCTGGGAGGGCCCATGGAGTGACTACCAGCTGGTGCCCCGGGAGTCCAGGGCCGCTCCTGGTCGCCTGGTTCTGCGCAGAGTCTGAGTCACGGGCTTCCCAGCTCCGGTCTGGGGGAATCTCCCCAACTGCGCCATCCTCTCCCCTGGACAGGCAGCCGAGCCCGGAGAGCATCGGCAATGGTAGGGGCCCGTCCCGAAGGACTGGCCATCCTGCTACACAGCCCTGGGGGACTTGTGACATTGTCCTGACTCTGAGCAGAGCCACCACCTCCTCCCTACCTGGGCTCCTCCTCTGACAGCCCTCCTTTGGGCCCCCTTCACTTCTCCCTGCCCAACCTCTGCCTGCAGGCAGTCAGGGGCTCCTTCCTAGGTCCCTGCCATGTCCCCTCCTGGACCACCCTGCTGCTCTCCCAGTGACGGGACAGGAGCCGAGCTCCCCGGGGCAGGGGGGAGGGGCTCTGTGCAGAGGTGGGAGCTGCCCAGCTGAGCGGGCTTCCTAGTGGCCCAAGCAAAGAAGGAAGTTGGCTGTGAGAGTCGCAGGGTCCGTTCCAGTAACCGCAGCTTTGCTCAAAGCCAGTGCCCCAGGGAAACCTCCCGGCGGCTTCCTTGGAGGCGATGGATGGATGCAGGCGGGAGATGGGGGGGGCGGGGGGGGGAACAGCGCTGTCAAAGGGCAGTAGCAACTGTTTCTGGAGGTGCAGCCTGGGCTGTGCTGACCCCTCCTTCCCCTGCATGGAGCTCACGGCGTGTGCGGGGCAGCCCTCGGTGTCGGGCCTGGCATCCCTGGGCTCTTTCTTGGGCCAGGAGAGGGTAGCCTGCGGGGGCAGCAGGGGGCGCTGGTGCGGGGGTTCCGGCTGGGACAGACCAGGCCCTGAGGGTGAGGGCGTGTGGGACTGCCCGCAGGTGGAAGAGGCCAGGGGCAGGGCGGCCCGCCTGAGCTGGGGAGAGAGAACCTTGTGTGTGCTGGGACTGCTGTGGTCCATCCTCTGCTTCGGGGACCCTTAGCCCAGCCTGGGCCACACGCGGACACGCCTGGGGACCCGGATACACGCGGGAGGCGGTGCTCGCGCAGTCACCCGCACACAGACGTGGCCTGCCCGCCCTGCAGGTGGCGCCCCCACCGCGGACTCCGGGGTTCTTCGGGGGTCTTTGGTCTCAGGCCTTGTAGAGTCAGCGGTTCCCAGTGGACCCTGGCCGGGTCCTCGGGGGAGGGTGAAGGGGAGGCAGGGCCGGGCTGTGGCCGAGCAGCTCCCGTGGGCGTGTTTAAAAAGCAGGACCCTAAGCTCCCTTTAGGCTGCAGCTTCGGTTTGCTCTGTGCTTCCTGCCAGATGGCACTGTGTGCTGAGAGTCAGGTGCAGGGCGGGTGTGTGGTCCACCTGTTTGCATGTCCATGGCTGTTGGTCAGCCTGGCCCTCTGATAGGGCTTATGCTCTGGGGACAGCGCCCCTCAGACTACCTGGAGCTCTTGGGGGGTCATGGGGCGTGGGGGTGTGCCTGGGAGACTTCTGGAGGAGCTGCTCTGTTGCCTTGGAGGTGGGCCTGCAGGTGCTTTGAGAACCTGGAGGCGGAGGCCACGCCTGCAGCATGCAGCTGTGGGGGCCGGGCCCCGGTCGCAGGGTGGACTCCCAGGTGGACTTCTTGCGAAGGGCTGGGGGGTGGCCTCCTTGGGGATGAGAGGGGGTGTGTCTGGCCACACGTGGGAGATAGGGAAGGGACCGGGCACTCAGGGCACACTGGGTGGCCTTGCACCTCCCCATCCTGCGTTCTGGTCATGTAGGTAGGGTCCAGAAAGGGGAGACGTCTGGAGTGACCCTTAAGGGGGGACCCGCCAGGCTGGGCCACCCTGACCCGCCCCTCTTCCCACAGGGTGCCGGGGGTGATGGCCCTGCAGCTCTGGGCCCTGACCCTCCTGGGCTTGGCGGGCGCGAGCGCGGGCCTGCAGCCCCCCCGGAAGCTGGACTTCTTCCGCAGCGAGACCGACCTGAACCACCTGGCCGTGGATGAGGCGTCCGGCATGGTGTACCTGGGGGCCGTGAACGCCCTCTACCAGCTCAGTGCTGACCTGCAGCTGGAGCAGCAGGTGGGCACGGGCCCTGCCCTGGACAACAAGAAGTGCACGCCGCCCATCGAGCCCAGCCAGTGCCACGAGGCCGTGCTGACGGACAACGTCAATCAGCTGCTGCTGCTGGACCCGCCGGGGAAGCGCCTCATCGAGTGCGGCAGCCTCTTCAAGGGCATCTGCGCCCTGCGCTCCCTCAGCAACGTCTCCGTGCGCCTCTTCTACGAGGACAGCAGCGGCGAGCGGTCCTTCGTGGCCAGCAACGACGAGCGCGTGGCCACGGTGGGGCTGGTGAGCGCCCCCCAGCCCGGCCGCGAGCGCCTGCTGTTCGTGGGCAAAGGCAACGGGCTGCATGACAACGGCGTCATCGTGAGCACCCGCCTGCTGGACCGGGCAGGGGGCCGGGAGGCCTTCGAGGCCTACAGCGACCAGGCCACCTACAAGGCCGGGTACCTGTCCAGCAACACCCAGCAGTTCGTGGCCGCCTTCGAGGACGGCCTCTACGTCTTCTTCGTCTTCAACCAGCACGACAAGCACCCGCCGCAGAACCGCACGCTGGTGGCGCGCTTGTGCAAGGACGACCCCAACTACTACTCCTACCTGGAGATGGACCTGCGGTGCCTCGACCCCGGGGACGGGGGCAGCCCGGCCGCCGCCTTCAGCACCTGCCTGGCGGCCTCTGTGGCCACGTCGGGCGCCGGCAGGGTGCTCTACGCCGTCTTCACCAGGGACGAGCAGAGAGGCAGGGGGCCTCGGGCGGGCCTCTGCCTGTTTCCTCTGGCCGAGGTCAACGCCAAGATGCAGGCCAACCGCAACGCCTGCTACACGGGCCCCCCGAAGGCCAGCCGCGACGCCTTCTACAAGCCCTTCCACGGCGACATCCAGTGTGGTGGCCACGGCCCGGTACGTGGCCTCAGCAGCTCCCCGCGGGCGTGGGCCTGCGCGCTGCTGCTGCTGCTTGCTGGCTGGCGTATCCCAGCCCTTGGCGGCGAGTGAGGGCCCAGCGGGGGGCGCACGTGGGCGGTGGTGTCTCTGTAGTCTGGTCGGCACCTGCAGGGCCCTTTCCTTGGGGACGTGTGCGGGGCCGAGAAGTGCTGGGAGCCCTGGTGGGGAGAGGCCTCAGCAGGTCGGGGGCGTCTGTGCCCACTCTTGATGCCACGGTCCGCAGGATGCCAGCCAGAGCTTCCTGTGCGGCTCAGAGCACCTGCCCTACCCCCTGGGCAGCCGCGAGGGCCTCACAGCCACGGCCGTGCTGCAGCGCGGAGGCCTGAACCTGACCGCCGTGACCGTGACCACCGAGGAAGGCCACACCATCGCCTTCCTGGGCACCTCAGACGGCCAAGTCCTCAAGGTGAGGCCTGGGGCGGGGGCTGGAGGGGCCGCCTTCGCGCGAACGCCGCCTCACGCCGCTGCCCTCGCCCCGCAGGTGTACCTGGCCCCGGACGGCAGCTTCCTGGAGTACGGCTCCATCCCCGTGGAGATCAACAAGAGGATCAAGCAGGACCTGGTGCTGTCTGCAGACCAGGCCAGTCTGTACGCCATGACCCAGGACAAGGTGGGCCTCGGGGCCCTGGAGGAGCGTCCTGGTGGCCGGGCTGCTGCAGTTGGCCTAGAGGGGTGCAGACGAGGCCTGGGAAGGGCCCGCCCTCCTCTCCGTGGGGTCCTGGCAGCGTCTCCACCCCTGTTTCTGGCGCTTCCCCCATTCCTGCTGTGTGTCTGGTCCCACCTCAGATCCCCCCGGGTGAGAGTGGCAGGGCGGGGCTCTGAGGGGGCTTCCCCAAGGGGTGGGCAGGGCAGCAGGGGCCCCGTGCAGCCCCTGTGAGCTTGACCAGTGGGGACACGGGACAGCCTAACAGGGGCTGCTGTAGGAGCCCTTCGGGTCAGCCTCCGGAGGACTGTGGCACCCACGGGCCCATCCCAGGGAGTGGGATCAGAGGGCCTGGGCTGGTGGGGGAACCCGGCGCCATTGGGCCAGGGCAGGGACCGTCACCGGGCCACACGGAGCCCTTGTCGACTTTTAACGAGGGCTCAGAGACACAGTTGGGGGTCGAGACTGTGGAGTGGCCCCAGGAACGTCGGGGGCCCGAGGGGTGGCCCTGTGGCCCCGGTCCTGCTCACTGCCCCGCCATCCCCAGGCGTTCCGGCTTCCTGTGCAGGAGTGTCTGAGCTACGGGAACTGCACACAGTGCCTCGGCTCCCGGGACCCCTACTGCGGCTGGTGCATCGTGGAGGGCCGGTGAGCGCCGGGGCCGGGGTCTCGGCCCACCCTGGGCACACGGGGGGGGCCCTGCCCTGGGACGGACAGGTGCAAGGGCTGAGGCTACCTCCGCCCCTGCAGGTGCACCAGGAGGACTGAGTGCCCGCGGGCCAGCGAGAGCGGACACTGGCTGTGGAGCCGCGGGGAGTCCTGCGTGACCGTCACTGGGGCCCATCCACAGAACATGAGCCGGCGGGCCCAGGGGGAGGTGCGTGGCCCCAGCTCTCGGGATAGGCAGGAGACCCCTGCAGCATCTCGCTCCTGGCCGGGGCTCCAGGTGCTGCTGGGGCCGGAGAGCCCCTAGCTTGTGTGTATGTCCTGTCCTGGGAAGGTGAGGTTCATGGGGTCAGGTTCTGGTGTCCTCTCTGGGGGTCAGCCCGCACGCCAGCAGGGCCCTGCCAGAGAATTCGTTACGGGACTGGTGCTCTGGTTGGGGGGGTTCTCCTTGCTGACAGCCCAGCCCTGGTCTCCCCTCCCCCCAAGGCCAGGCACAGGGGTCTGGACTGGGCAGCATGAGCTTCGTGGCCTCCCCCAGGTGCAGCTGACAGTCAGCCCCCTCCCAGCCCTCGGCGAGGAGGACAAGCTGCTGTGCCGCTTCGGCGACTCCCCGCCTCACCCCGCCCTCGTGGAGGGCGACGTGGTCGTCTGCAGCTCGCCCAGCTCCGTGCCCAGCACGCCCCCCGGCCAGGGTGAGGCCCGTCCTCCGCTCCCACCACTTCCTCCTTCCTCTGCTGGCAGGGGCCACTTGCCCCACCCATTGACCCCTCCTCTGACCCTGTCCCCGCAGGGGTGGGTACAGGCTCAGGTGGAGGGAGGGCAGAGGCCCGCGGGCAGCTGGGGCTCTGGGTGCCAGAGCCACTGGGGCTGTCGCACACCCTCCCCACCCTCGGGCCTCCTCCGCCCTTCCATGCGCTGCTCTGTCAAGTCTCAGTGCTGTCCCCGCCGGGGGCCGGGCTGTGAAAGTGGGCCAGGGCAGGCGCCAAACCTTTGTCCCCTGAGCCTTCAGGGCCGGTGACAGAGTCTGCTGGGGCCGGCGGGAGCCACGCAGTGACGTGCAGGGACCTGGCAGGCGCTCTGCCCCAGTCACTGAGGAGCCCTGCGGGGACAGGGAGCCTGAGGCGCAGAGCCCCAGGGGCCGACACCTGAGCTGCCATCTGACGGCGGCCGGTGCGCGTCAGTGGGGCCCCTCCCACACCAGGGCGCTGCACCATCCCGCTCAGATCCTGTGCGTGGTGGCCTGTTGGGCGCTGTGACTGGAGGAGGACTCAGGGCGGACAGAGGCCCGGTTCCAGGCCCTCCCACCCCCCGCTGCCGCCACGCCCGAGGTGCTCTGTGGCCCCCGCCTGACCCCTTCCCTGTCTGCCACCTGCAGACCATGTGGCCGTGGACATCCAGCTCCTCTTCCAGCACAGCAACATCTTCCTCACCTCGCACCTGTACCCGTTCTATGACTGCCGTGAGGCCACGAGCCTGGCTGAGAACCTGCCGTGAGTATCCCGCCCGCCCACCCCCACGCCCCCCGCCCTGCCCCTGCCACGGGCCCCGCACTCCCCGCCGCCCTCTCCCCCAGGTGCATCTCCTGTGCCAGCAGCCGCTGGACCTGCCAGTGGGACCTGCACTCCCACCAGTGTCAGGAGGCCTCGAGCGGCCCTGAGGACGGCATCGTGCGTGCTCACATGGTGAGGGGCCCAGGGGTCCGCGGGGGAGCCTGGCCTTGTGGCCAAGGCCGGGTAGCACCTGACCAGCCTCACTCTGCAGGAGGACAGCTGCCCCCAGTTCCTGGACCCCAGCCCGCTGGTCATCCCCATGAACCATGAGACAGAGGTGGCCTTCCAGGGCGAGAACCTGGACACAGTGCAGGTGGGGCTTCCTCAGTGCCACCCTGCAAACCAGTGTTCGGAGCGCTCGGGCCCCCCTGGTGCAGGGCTCAGCCCCTGAAGTCCTTGCTCAGCGAACACGGCGCTGGGCACAGAAGGAGGTGGAGCAGTCCGGGGCCACGTGGGGGCTCTCTGACAGGCCTGAGAACGCACACAGAGGGGAGGAGGCGAGGGGCTGGGCAGTGAGGGGCAGCACGGTGCTCAGGCTTGGACCGTGGCGGGGCTGTGTCCAGGCGTGGCCGCGGGGTCCGTGGGGTGGGAGTGTCTAAGCTGGCCCAGAGGGTGTGGGGCGTGGCCAGGGTGTCAGCAGTGAGCCATGGGGTGGGAAGGGCTGGCCTGTTCCGGTGTCCTCACTGCATGGCCTTGCAGGGTTCCCTGCTCGTGGGCAGTGACTTGCTCAAGTTTGAGGTGCCGGTGAGCACACGGGAGAAAGGAACCTTCTTCTTTCGGACCCCAAAGGTACGGCTCCCAGGGTGAGCAGAGCAGGCTGCTGGGCCCTGAGGGCAGCTCAGTGACCTCCGGGAAGAGGAAGCAGGGGTGGCTGGCCAGGCAGGATGTCCGTGTCCCCGTCTTTTGGAAGCAGAGTGATCTCTGGTGTCTCTGAGGCTCTAACCCCTCCCCTGCTGCCCCTGGGCTGGGGGGAACCACATGGTCACCCTCTAGGGCTTGGGTGGCAGCAGAGTGCAGTGTGTCCCTCCCTGCATGTCCCCCCAGCTGTCCCACGACGGGAATGAGACGCTGCCCCTGCACCTCTACATCAAGTCCGACGATGACAGAAACATCGACAGCAAACTCCAAGGTGGGCGGGGAGGGCAGTGGAGCCGGCGGCATGTGGAGGCCGGGCAGGGAGGGGGCGGCCCTGCTGACCCAGGCTTCCCGTTCCGCAGTGACTCTCTACAACTGCTCCTTCGGCCGCAGCGACTGCAGCCTGTGCCTGGCCGCCGACCCCGCCTACAAGTGCGTGTGGTGCGGCGGGCGGAGCGGGTGTGTGTATGAAGCCCTGTGCAGCAACGCCACCTCCGAGTGCCCGCCGCCTGTCATCACCAGGGTGAGCCCGCGGGGCCTGCCCAGTGGGGAGGGGAGGGGCCCCAGCCGAGCCCGGCCCAGCCACGTGGCCCCGGTCCGGCCCAGCTGTCGGATCAGCCGGGCTCTGCCCATTACAGATCCAGCCAGAGACAGGCCCGCTGGCCGGCAGCATCCGAGTCACCGTCCTCGGGTCGAATCTGGGGGTCAGAGCGGATGACGTCAAGAGGGTCACTGTGGCTGGCCGGAACTGTGCCTTTGATCCAGAACGGTATTCTGTGTCCACCCGGTGAGTGGACAGCCCGTGGCCTGGGCGCCATTGGTCGGGTCAGTCCCCACCCTGGGGGGCCGGGAGCAGGCCCTGAGAGCGCCCCCTCTGCCTGCTGCCCTCCAGGATTGTGTGTGCCGTCGAGGCCACAGGGGCGCCTCTCACGGGGGGCGTTGAGGTGGACATCAACGGGAAGCTTGGCCACTCGCCACCCCACGTCCAGTTCACCTACCAGGTGAGTACTTGGCGCCCGAGGACCGGGCGGGTCTTGCAGGGACGAACATGGGTGGCTGCCCCAGCCCTGACACCAGTGCCCCCACCTCTCCCCTAGGAGCCCCGGCCCCTCAGCGTGGAGCCCAAGCAGGGGCCGCAGGCAGGCGGCACCACGCTGACCATCAATGGCACCCACCTGGACACAGGCTCTGCGGAAGACGTGCGGGTGACCATCAACAACGTCCCTTGTAATGTGTGGGTGTCACCTGCAGGCCCGCGCAGCTGTAGTCTGCCCTGGGAGAGGGGGAGTTCTGGCCGTGGCCCTGAGTGGGTCCTGGGGGGCAGGGCCACCATCCTGGCCCACCGGCCCTGACTTTGTCTGGGGCTGGGGTCGGTCCCAGGGTGGGGGTGACACTGACCGACCGGCAACCTGCACCTCCAGGACGCAGTTTGGGGCGCAGCTCCAGTGTGTCACCGGTCCCCAGGCAACTCTGGGGGAGCTGCCCCTGAAGATCTACTACGGGGGCTCCGAGGTGCCCAGCACCGGCATCGCCTTCACCTACCGCGAGAACCCGGTGCTGTGGGCCTTTGAGCCCCTGCGCAGCTTTGTCAGGTGCCCGCCCCCCGCCCCCCCGCCCCTGCCCCTTCTGCAAGCCTCTGGGGATAGCCCTGTGGCCCCGGCCCGTCACCTCGCCCTGTTCATGGGGACTCCAAACCCGCCCTCCTGAGCCCACCACGTGGCCCGCGTCGGGGTGGGGGCCCCGACCGCACAGGGAGCTGTGGAGCCGGCTGGGCCCCTCCCGCACCAGCCGCGCTCACGCAGGCACCCCCACCCCAGTGGCGGCCGCAGCATCAACGTGACGGGACAGGGCTTCAGCCTGATCCAGAAGTTCTCCATGGTGGTCCTAGTCGAGCCCTTGCAGCCCTGGCGGCACCAGCGGGAGGCCAGACCCCTGGAACCCACCACGGTCAGTGCTGCTGCTGGCAGTGGGCTCTAGGCCAGAGCTGGTTGCCGGGGACCGGCTGGGGAGGGACAGGGCCTGTGCCAAGTGCCTGACGGCCTGACCTCGACCTGCAGGTTGTGGGCACGGAGTACAAGTTCTACAATGACTCCAGGGTTGTGTTCTTGTCCCCGGCCGTCCCCGAGGAGCCGGAGGCCTACAACCTCACAGTGCTCATTCAGATGGACGGGCACCGTGTCCTGCTGAGGACCGAGGCCGGGGCCTTTGAGTATGTGGCCGATCCCACCTTCAAGAACTTCACGGGGGGCGTCAAGAAGCAGGTCAACAAACTCATCCACGCCCAGGTGAGGGCCGGCTGCAGCCCCGGGTCAGGGTCTGGACTGAGCTGGTCCAGCTGCGCCTGCGTCCTTCCTGGTCGTAGTGACCCCACCCGCCCCCACAGGGCACCAACCTGAACAAGGCCATGACGCTGCACGAGGCGGAGGCCTTCGTGGGTGCCGAGCGCTGCGTCATGAAGACGCTGACGGAGACGGACCTGTACTGCGAGCCGCCGGAGGTGCAACCGCCCCCCAAGCGGCGGCAGAAGCGGGACACCACACTCAACCTGCCGGAGTTCATCGTAAGCGTGGGACCTGCCCGGGACAGAGGGCAGGCTGGTGGGGCAGCGCCAGGCTGTGCCTTAGCCACCCCGTACTGAGCTCTCCCCGCCACGCAGGTGAAGTTTGGCTCCCGGGAGTGGGTGCTGGGTCGCGTGGAGTATGACAGCCGCGTGAGTGAAGTGTCTCTCGGCGTCATCCTGCCGCTGGTCATACTGCCCATGGGAGTCCTCATCGCCCTGTTTGTCTACTGCTACTGGTGAGCCAGTCCCGCGGGCTCGGCCCCGCCCCTCCCGCGGGCTCGGCCCCGCCCCTCCCGCGGGCTCGGCCCCGCCCCTCCCGCGGGCCCGCCCCCACAGGCTCGGCCCCGCCCCCGGCCCAGCTCTGGGAAGGCTCAGGCCGGGTCCCAGGAGCCTCCCTGTGCGCAGGAGGAAGAGCCAGCAGGCGGAGCGCGAGTACGAGAAGATCAAGTCCCAGCTAGAGGGTCTGGAGGAGAGCGTGCGTGACCGCTGCAAAAAGGAGTTCACGGGTGCGGCTGCGGGGCAGGCGGGGAGGGGGGCGCCCGGCCAGGGGGCCTGGGAATGGGCAGCAGAGGGCGAGGCGTCAGCAGCGCTGTCCCCCCAGACCTGATGATTGAGATGGAGGACCAGACAAGCGACGTGCACGAGGCGGGCATCCCTGTGCTGGACTACAAGACGTACACCGACCGCGTCTTCTTCCTGCCCTCCAAGGACGGCGACAAGGACGTGATGATCACGGGCAAGCTGGACATCCCTGAGTCCCGGCGGCCCGTGGTGGAGCAGGCCCTCTATCAGTTTTCCAACCTGCTCAACAGCAAGTCCTTCCTCATCAATGTGCGTGGGCCGGGCAGGTGGCCAGGGCCAGGAGGGTGGGCGGGCTGGGGGCCGCGGACTCTGACCGGCTCCTCCCACAGTTCATCCATACCCTGGAGAACCAGCGGGAGTTCTCGGCCCGGGCCAAGGTCTACTTTGCGTCGCTGCTGACCGTGGCCCTGCACGGGAAGCTGGAGTACTACACTGACATCATGCGCACGCTCTTCCTGGAGCTCATGGAGCAGTACGTGGTGGCCAAGAACCCCAAGCTGATGCTGCGCAGGTGTGTGGGGGCAGGGCGCGGGGGCAGAGCACCTGGTGTGCTGGGGCCCGAGAGTGGGGAGGGGGGACAGCAGGGGCAGCGTCCCTGCCGGTCACTGACTGCTCCCCCTCAGTGTCAACCCTCTGTGGGCCGGGGCGACACGCCCGACACAAGGGGGCTGGGCGCTTGGTCACTGGAAGCTGGACACAGGCATCCTGCCGGGGGCCTGGCCTGGGAAGCTGGTCTGGGAGCTCAAAGAGCCACCTGGGCCGAGGGCACTGCGGGGTCCCTCAGTGCCAGGCCTGTTCGCACCTCCAGGTCTGAGACCGTGGTGGAGAGGATGCTGTCCAACTGGATGTCTATTTGCCTGTACCAGCACCTCAAGGTGGGCTCAACGCAGCTGGCGGAGGGTTGGGGCCGGGGGGGAGGTGTTCCCCAAAGTCAGCAGCCTGGAAGCACCCCCGGGGGCTGACCGCGCCCCCACCGGAGGCTGAGCAGCCCGTGTTGCTCCAGGACAGCGCCGGCGAGCCTCTGTACAAGCTCTTCAAGGCCATCAAGCACCAGGTGGAGAAGGGCCCGGTGGATGCCGTGCAGAAGAAGGCCAAGTACACCCTCAATGACACAGGGCTGCTGGGGGACGACGTGGAGTACGCGCCCCTGGTGAGCCCCGCTGCCCAGCTCGGTGTCTCAGGCTGGGCTCTGGGCCAGTGCTGGTGGGAGGCCCCGAGGGCAGTGGCCCTGACCTGCTGCCCACATGGATGGGGCCGGGCTCACTGAGGGTATCTGCGGGCATGTGCTGTGCGCTGTGAGGGCATGCCCTCTGCACCGCCACCCCGACCCGCTGAACCAGGGCTGCAGGGGAGGCGAAGCAAGGCCGGGCTGGCCAGGGTGTGTGTGGGGAGCTCCAGGCCCTCCTGCCGGGCCTTCATCCCATGTCCCCCTGCAGACGGTGAACGTGATCGTCCAGGATGAAGGGGTGGATGCCATCCCTGTCAAAGTCCTCAACTGCGACACCATCTCCCAGGTCAAGGAGAAGATCATCGACCAGGTGTACCGCACGCAGCCTTGCTCCCGCTGGCCCAAGGCGGACAGTGTGGTCCTTGGTGAGCGTGGGCCCCGTGGGCCCCGCTCCCCATGCTGGTCGGGTGGGCGGGGTGGGGGCCCAGCATGGGGAGCCCCGCCAGGCGCTCTGTGGCTGGGTCCCAGGAACTCGGCCGTGTCGCCCCGCAGAGTGGCGGCCTGGATCCACTGCCCAGATCCTGTCAGACCTGGACCTGACGTCCCAGCGGGAGGGCCGGTGGAGGCGCATCAACACGCTCATGCACTACAACGTGAGCACGGGCAGCTCAGGGCCAGGCTCCCCACGGGCTGCGGGCTGCGGGCCGCGGGGCGAGGCCAGCCCTCACAGCCTGACCGTGTCCCCAGGTCCGGGACGGAGCCACGCTCATCCTGTCCAAGGTGGGGGTCTCCCAGCAGCCTGAGGACAGCCAGCAGGACCTGCCTGGGGAGCGTGAGTCCCTTCCTTTTGCCTGTCGTGTCTGGCCCCTCAGCGTGGACTAGCGTCCACCTCAAGGTGCCACCTGTGGGCCGATGCTCCCACAGGCCACGCCCTCCTGGAGGACGAGAACCGCGTGTGGCACTTGGTGCGGCCGACGGATGAGGTGGAAGAGAGCAAGTCCAAGCGCGGCAGCATGAAGGAGAAGGAGCGCACCAAGGCCATCACCGAGATCTACCTGACCCGCCTGCTCTCGGTCAAGGTGGGCAAAGGGCCGACGGGCGGACGGGAGGATGGGCGGGCGGCGGGCAGAGTGCTGAGTCCCCCTCCCCCCGCAGGGCACATTGCAGCAGTTCGTGGACAACTTCTTCCACAGCGTGCTGGCTCCCGGCCTCGCTGTGCCGCCTGCGGTCAAGTACTTCTTCGACTTCCTGGACGAGCAGGCGGAGAAGCACGACATCAGGGACGAGGACACCATCCACATCTGGAAGACCAACAGGTTGGGGCCCCTCTGTTCCGCCCCCCCCCACCCGCCGCAGGGTCCCAGCGGCCCCTCACCTGCTGTCTCTCTGCCTCAGTTTACCACTCCGGTTCTGGGTGAACATCCTCAAGAACCCCCACTTCATCTTTGATGTGCATGTCCACGAGGTGGTGGACGCCTCGCTGTCTGTCATCGCACAGACCTTCATGGACGCCTGCACACGCACAGAGCACAAGCTGAGCCGCGTGAGTGGCCCCGAGGTGGCTGCAGCGGGGGCAGGAGGGCCCGCACGGGGCGGAGCCCACGGGAGAGCCGTGGCTGTGCCGGGAGGTTTGTCTGGGGTGTGGATTTACGCATTTGGAGCCGGAGCTCAGGAGAAGGCAGGTGCAGGGTAAACAGGGTGTGGGGGACGGAGCCTGGGGGTGGCCTCTGTGGCGGCCAGGGACCCCTGTCCTTTTCTCCCTCCGTGGGGACCCTTCCCTTACACCGGCAGAGAAATCGAGTTTTACTACAAAAGAAAAACCGATGTCAGCATGGGACATGGGTCGGGCCCAGCTGGGCGGGGCCCCGCTCCATCAGGGTCCGTGGGCAGGGACAGCCGCCAGTCCACCCTGGCCTGGGCGTCACGCGGCTCTGACTCCACAGGACTCGCCCAGCAACAAGCTGCTGTATGCCAAGGAGATCTCCACCTACAAGAAGATGGTGGAGGAGTGAGTGGCCCCACCCCCACCCCCACCCCCACCCGGCGGGGCCCCGGGAGGAGCACCCTGTTGGGCAGCTTTGGGTCCCGACTCTGGGACCCAGTGCGCCCGTCCTTTCCCACAGCTACTACAGGGGCATCAGACAGATGGTGCAAGTCAGCGACCAGGACATGAACACACACTTGGCCGAGATTTCCCGGGTAAGGCGGGCCCTCCTTTGGGCAGCAGACTGCACTGCAGGGTGAGGGGTGTTGTGCCCCCAGGAGAGAGGCAGGGGGTGAGGCCAGTTGGGCCGGTGCCTGCGTGTGGCCACGCGTGCACTTGGGAGGGTCAGCCCGGAGCCGGCTGTGTCTGCCACGCAGCGGCGTGGACGGGGAGCTGCGTGGGTTCCCGGCTGCCCCGTGCATCTGAGTGCTGTGAGGCTGGGCCCGTGTCTGCCTGTGCCCGTCTGGCCCACTGCTTGCTCCCCTCCTGCCCTCTCTTGCCCTGGGCCACGCTGCCCCCCCCCCCCCCAGGCGCACACGGACTCCCTGAACACCCTCGTGGCGCTGCACCAGCTCTACCAGTACACACAGAAGCACTATGACGAGGTAGGCGGTCCCGTCCCCCCGGGTTGGCCGCCCCAGGCAGCCCCTCCCCGCCTGGCGTCTGACACAAGCCACCCTCAGATCATCAACGCCCTGGAGGAGGACCCTGCTGCCCAGAAGATGCAGCTGGCCTTCCGCCTGCAGCAGATCGCAGCTGCGCTCGAGAACAAGGTCACAGACCTCTGACCTCCAGGCTCCGCCACGTGGTCTCTGTCGGGGCACAGGTGCGTGATACCCGATGCCGGCCCTGGGCGGTCGGAGACCTGGGTGGCGGGCTCCGCCCTCTCTCCCGCTGGCGGAGGAGGAACCCCCGGGGTGCGTGAGTGCGGAGGGGACCCCGCCCCCGTGTGGGCAGCCATGCGGCGTCTTTTCCCTCAGCAGCAGCGCCCGGCGCCCTCCAGCACCAGCTCGTCCTGACGAACCAGCACCGGGCGCCGTCTCCGCGTGGAGATCCTGAACGATTCGCAAATGTGCCTTTAGCCCCTGGCGCCAACTGCGTCGCTGGGGGCGTCGGCCTCGGCCCCCTTCCCGAGCACCAGCAGCCGCCTCAGACACATGGGTTTGGCCTCTCTGGGGGTCCGAGTGCCTGCAGCGCCCAGGCCCTCGAGCCCAGACTGCCCGCCCGCCCGACGGGAGGAGAGAAGCGGTACAATGCCTTCCCAACCTCACCTGGCCCGCTCTGCGGGGCGACGGCGCCCCGGGCGGACTCTGCGCTGCAGGCCTCGCCTCGAAGGTCAGGCTGGATGTCAGACGTCGGGGCCCAGGCGGCCAGAGGGGACCCCTGTCAGACAGGCCGTCCTGGAGGCTCTGCCCTGTCGGGGGGCCGGCAGCTCAGCTAGGTCACCCCCACCCTTTTTGTAAATCTTGTTCATTGTAAATCAAATACAGCTGTGTTTTTCATTCTGCTGGTTGGCTGGGTTCCTGCCAGGCCTGTCCTGTTCACGGCCCCAGACACTGTCGGGCCCTCAGACCCGAGATCTCACCCTCAGGGGGGCTGGCGTGACTTCCCCCCTCCCCCACCAGTTCCTCTGGGCCAGGCCCTAGGTGCAGGTGCACAGAGGCCACCGTCCCCACAGCCACGAGCTGAGTGAGGTCCACCCTGGAGAAGAGGTGCAGCATCAGGCCTGGAATGGGTTATGGACACAGAGGGGTGCCAAGGAGGTGGGGTAGTGCGGGGACTGGGCTGACTCGGGTACCCACTGGTGGCCGCAACATCCCCGTCTGTCTGTCTGTCTTCCTTCTCGGGCTCAGCTGCCCAGGACCTGGGGGGGACAGGGACGGGTGTGACGAGCCAGACCAGCCTTGGCTGCGTCTCTGAGTGGGGCCCCCTGAGCCCAAGGACCTGTTTCCTCCTTTCCGAGGCGGAGGCAGCTCTCAGGCATGATCCACTCAGTGCAGATTTAGTAAGCCCCTACTGTGTGCAGAACCCCCCAGGCCCTGGGGTGGCTCTAGGATAGAGGGCCCTGCGTTCCCCTGCTTGAGGCTGTGGGGCCACTGGGGTGGGCTTCTCTGCCCCATGAACTGCCTCAGGATGGCTCAGGACAGAAGTAGGGCTCAGGGGCCCTGGGCCTGAGAGCAGGCAGCCCCTTGCTGGTGCTGGGGGTGGGGGCTTGTCTGGGAATCTGGTGAGGGGAGGGGCACTGCTCCCAGCCCCGGGTCCCACGCAGTGTGTCACCCTGCGGCCAGCAGGCACATGTGTGCGAGCTCACACATACCATCAGTATGTATTGGGGTCATTTTTTTTTTTAAGATTTTATTTGTTTTTTAGAGACAGAAGAAGGGAGAGAGAGAAACATTGATCAGTTGCCTCTCTTGTGCCCTGCAATGGCAGTGCTGCGATCTGCACTGGGTTCCCCTTCGCAGAGACCCAGCGAGGCAGGAAGCCGGAGCGAGGGGGCTGCCTGGCAGTGCTGGGCTTGAAGCGGGGCTGGAGGCCTGGCTTCCAGACTGGACCCCAACAGGCCACTTCTGCTGGGCAGCCAGGCGAGAAGATGGGCAAGTCAGTGAGAGCCCACTTCCACTCTGAGGCTTGGAGATAGGGGAAGGGCTGCAGGTCCAGCGGGTGGGTGTGGGCCACCCCCCTTGGAGGAAGGTGAGGGACGCGATCTGGGGGCTTGTCCTTCCATGCAGCCAGTTCGGGTGCACAGGGTGGACAGGCCAGCCTTGAGTGGTCAGGATGCTGTCCTTGGCAAGGTGGCCAGCAGCAACCTGGACCTCTCCGTCCACGTTGTGGGCACACCCCACTGCTTATTAAGAGCATGAGCCCCCTCCCCAGACATAGCCAGATGAGCATTTTTTCAGGAAGAAGGGCAAACGGGCTGGCAAGGGGCTGGAAAGGGGGGGAAAACTGGATCACTGGAAGGGGACATGGAGAAAAGGACTGGGCCCTCGACCTTCAGGGCTGACAGAGGGTGGGGGGAGACCAGGGCTCAGGCCTGGGTGAAAGGCTCTTCTCTCAGCCCCCCATCCTCACACCTGTGCTCCTCCCACACCTGGCTGCCGCCCCGCCCACCAGTCTGAGCTCAGTCCTCTCACCTAGACAAAGCAACCTTCACCTGGTGGCCTGCCTGACACTGCAAATGTCCAGCGGTGCTCCCTCAAAACAAAACTCCAAAATCAGTCCGCGGGCGGCCCCTCCTTTAGTTCCTTAAGTCAAGCTCTGGCCTGAGAGGCAGCACTGTCCGGTATCACCTCTCCAGGGGGCTTTCCCCTGCCGCCAACCCCTCGGAAACTCTCCCCGTCACTCTCGGGCGGGCAGAACCGGGCAGAACGCAGCGCGGGGCACCTGTCTGCCGGGGGCCAGCTCGCAGGCCCAGCTGGGTGCGTCCAGGGCAGGCTTCCAGGAGGAGGAGCTCCGCTCCGTGGGACCCCTGAGCCCCGTGGGGAGGCCCCCACTCTGGTCACCTCTGACCACTCACCGCCGGGATTCGGGGGAGGCCAGATGGGCAGACCCCACACCCGGGCAGAGCGCCGACGCGCCCCACACCCGCGCAGGGGCGGTGCCTGTCGCCACGGGAACGCGCGGCGGCTCGCCTGGGGTGCAGACAAAGGCCGGCCTCCCGCGGCCGCGCGGCCCTGTTCCCACAGCCCGGGCCCCGCTCCCGCCCCTGCCCGGCTTTAGCTGAAGCCTCATTAACTCCGCACAAAACCTTAGCCGCCGAGAAGGGCGCCCCAGGGCGGGGCCCTCGAGGAGACTCAGAGCGGGAGGCGGGGGCAGGGACCCGGCTCCCAGAGGGGAAACTGGAGCCGGGGCGGCTCCGGACCGGGCCCAGGGCACGCGGGGGTGGCCTTTGCGGCTGGGACCCGGGGCCCGCTGCCGCGGCGTCCGGATTGTCTGGCCGAGGTGCCCACTTGCCCGGTACTGCTTTGACATGTATTATTTTCATTTGTTCGTCGATATTTACAAATCAGGTGATTTCCATAAAAACCCAGGCTTTAGTTTGTTTTGATCTCTCTGCCGGCCCAGGGCGGGGGTTAGGAGGCGTCTCTCCCCACTGCGCGGCGGGACGCGCCAGCGGGAGCCCAGAGCGCCCGGCAGAGCGGCCGGTGGGGCTGAACCACGAGAGCGCAGCGCGGGGCGGGAGGAGCTCGCAGCCCCTGGGGAGGGCGGGTGCGGATTACAGGGGCTCCTCCGCACCCAGGAACGTCAGGGTGGGCTTCCTGGAGGGGGTGACAGCTGAGGGGGGCAGTTTCAGAAGGAAGAAGGGCGCCAGGCACCGAGGAAGATCCATCTGGGGAAAGTTTCTTGTGGGAACAACGCCCCGAAGGCCCCCTGGCGCCGCCGCTGTCCCTGGTCCTGACAGCGCAGGTCTCCGGGCCCGGCCGGGCGGTCACGGCTGCCCGGGGAGGCGCTGGTCGGCCGCCATCAGAGCGGGGAGGGGCTGCCGGAGGCCGCGCCCCTCCACGGCCGAGCGGCGGCCCGGGACCCGTGGCGCCATCTGCCCACCGCGGAGGGGCGCTCCCCCCCCGAGCCGGTGCCTAGTCGCATTAGGTGTCGTTTTCCCTGTTGGCGACGGCGCACCCTGGCATCTCGATTTTGCGGGAGCCGCTGGGGGAGGGGTGCGGGGCGGGGGGTGGGGCGAGCAGAGGTGGAGGCGGCGGCCTGGATCGGCGGCGCTCGGGCCGGGACCGGACGTGGACGGATGTTTGGGGAGGTGCGTGGGGCCCTGGCCGCCCCCGCCCCCCACCCCGCGCGGCCGGTGCTCCCGGGACCGGCTTCCGCTCGGCACCGCCTCGGAAGGGCAGGAAGCCGCCTCTTCTCCGGGAGCCCCTCGCCAGCCCCGCCCCGTGCGCCGCCCTACGCGCGCCCGGCGAGCGCTCCGCGGCTGCGGGGGGCGCGGCGGACATGTCCGGCCCGCGCGCCGGCTTCTACCGGCAGGAGCTGAACAAGACAGTGTGGGAGGTGCCGCAGCGACTGCGGGGGCTGCGCCCGGTGGGCTCGGGCGCCTACGGCTCCGTCTGGTAGGGGCGGGGCGGGGCGGGGCGGGGCGGGGGCCGGGAACCCCGGGCTCTGCGCCGATGGCAGGTCGGTGGAATGAATGAGGGGCGCGGAGCGTGGAGGAAACTTGCCTACCGGACGCCGCGCCCGGGCGGGAAGGAGGGTTGTCCTCCCGCCCCCTCTTTCCGGAGCGTCCCCCACCAGGCCCTAATCCTGCGGCGTCACAGCCGGGGAAAAGGCGGCCCCCCGGGCCAGAAGGTCTGAGCGCTCCCCTGAAGTGCTCGTGGTCTGGGGTCAGGCAGCCCTGGGGTCTGGCAGATGCCCCCCCCCCTAGGGTGGGTCCTACTTTGTTTGAAAAAGAAAAGCCTGGGCTGAGGGCAATGCCCCTCCCCCTAGGATGGCTTCTCCCGTTTTGCCGTGGAGCTCAGATGGGGTTTAGGGCTGAGAAAAGACGCCTCCCGTGACCCCTGCAGTCCTTCCGCCGTTCTGCACCCCACCCCAGTTTTGCCCCGAACAAGACACTCTGACTACAGCCCCGCAGTTAGGCCCTGGGGCGCCGACGGAGGACAGAATCCGGAGGCAGGAAGGAGGGCCCGCCCTTCCTTTGGCTGAGACCTGTTACCCTGGGGGGTGCGGAAGCCGGAGGGGCTGTGGGTGAGGTGGTCGCAGGAAGTCCTGCTGTCAGCTGGAATGCTGACCAGAGGCTGGCGGTAGGCGTGGATGTCCAGAGAGGTCCCCCCTTCCACAGCACCCAGTGGGTTCCTCAGCAAGGCCAGTGACAGGTGGCCACCGTCCACTGCAGGGGTCATGGGGGTGGGGACGCCGAGGCCCTCAGGGAAACGCCGTTGCCCCAGGCTGTGGCAGAGGGTTAAGAATGGGACTTCCCCGAGCCCTTCCTGAGACCTGGAGCTGGAGCCGGGAGCAGGGTGTGAGGCCCCAGCGGCTCCGATCGCACCTGGTCCTGTGGTCGGTCAGGAACTTCAGGCAGGCCCCTGAGGGCCTTCCAGCATCCTCAGGCCTCTGTCTTCATCTCTAAGACACCAAGGGCTAGGGGAGGGCCAGGGACAGCCGGCGCGTGGCTCTGGGAGACCTGACAGGCACCCAGGCGTGTGGGCATTCCCAGTGAGTGCGAGCTTCCCGCGGGCAGCCCAGGTCCCTCTCCACTACACTCAGCTAGGGCAGGCCGTGGCCCCTGTGGTCCCTCTGGACTTCTGCATTCCTCTGATGAGATCGTCACAGGCATGCGCAGACACAATCAGGGAAAGGGATCAGCTGTTTCACCTGAGGGGCCAGGGAGTGACTTGGACCTTCCCCAGCAGGTGACAGATGAGGGGAAGGGGACAGATGCCCCAGGCACCTCCCTGGCTTTCCTCCACCCCCAGCTGGGCCCACGAGCACCCCTAGTCTTGCAGGAGTGGCTCCCAGCACTGTGTGGACACAGCTCACTCTTGGGAGAGAAAGAGCCCAGAGGCAGGAGATGCAGTGGGACTTTGGGGGGGGGGTGAGGATGTGACTGGGCCGTTTGCTTTTGACACGGTGCCAGTGACTGCTGAGTCCCCTGTGAGGAGTAGGTGGCTGTGGGGGTGGAGGGCCAGGGCCTGGGTGTGTTGGGGCTGGGCAAGGAGGGGTGTGTGGCTGCAGGTACACCCCCTGATGGACGTTTCCAGTTGCCTGGTTTCTCACTGTTAGAAGCAGTGATGCCAGTTTTCCCTCCATGTTTTGAGTACCCAGAGGTTTCGGTGGGGCCTCCTGGACCCACGGCCCGTGGGAGCAGGGCGCCGAGTGCTGTGGGAGCAGCTCCTGCCGTTTCCACCCTGGCCGGCGGAGACTCCCCAGCCTCGCTCTGGCTCGTCGGGGCGAGAGTCAGTGTGGGGAAGGACAAAATGTCCCGGCCCTGCCCTGGGGCTCCCAGATGGGAAGGGCTGGTCCCGAGTGTTGGGGGAGCCTGGGTGAAGGGGTGGGCTGGAGGGTGATCTGCTTCTTGGGGAAGGAGCAGGACCAGAGGAGGCCCAGAGGAATTGCCAGTCATGGTCTCATCCCTGGGGACCCTGAGCAGCACCTGGATGGCGGCCCAGCTCGTGGGGTCTGCTGGGGCAGACGCCCACTCAAGCAGAGCAGTGGGCGAGAAGGGATGGCAGAAAGGGTCCACCCCCACGGAGGAGAGGTGGCGGGGCGCCGGTGCAGAAGGCGCTGGGCCCAGGACGGCCTGGGACGCACTCACCGGCCCCCCCACCGCCTCGCCTGCCCCCTGGCAGCTCGGCCTACGACACGCGGCTTCGCCAGAAGGTGGCGGTGAAGAAGCTCTCGCGCCCCTTCCAGTCGCTGGTCCACGCGAGGAGGACCTACCGGGAGCTGCGGCTGCTCAAGCACCTGAAGCATGAGAACGTGAGCCGGGACTCCCTGCGGGGCCACCCGGGGCGGGCTGGGCTGGATTGGACCAGACCGGACCGCCATCCTGACCCTTCCTGCCAGGTCATCGGGCTGCTGGATGTCTTCACTCCGGCCACCTCCATAGAGGACTTCAGCGAAGTGTAAGCGGCCCCAGGCCCGGGGCAGGGAGGGGGCTGCAGGGCTCAGGCCTGACGCTGCCCCCGCCCAGGTACCTGGTGACCACCCTGATGGGCGCCGACCTGAGCAGCATCGTCAAGTGCCAGGCGCTGAGTGATGAGCACGTCCAGTTCCTCGTGTACCAGCTGCTGCGCGGGCTGAAGGTGGGTGCAGGCGGGCGGCCAGCTGGCTGGCCGTGGTCGGGGCAGGGCCCTGACCTCTGTCTTCCCCCTTGCAGTACATCCACTCGGCCGGGATCGTCCACCGGGTAGGTGCCGGGGTGAGGGCCAGGCGCCACTGGGCCGCCTGCGCTCCTCCTGTGCTTCTGTGCTCACCCCCCTGACCCTGACCCGGACCCGGACCCTGACCCTGACCCAGACCCTGACCCCAATCCCGACCCTGACCCTGCAGGACCTGAAGCCCAGCAACGTGGCAGTGAACGAGGACTGTGAGCTCAGGGTGAGTGCTGGGGGTGGGGGAGCACGGGGCGTGGCGGAGGCGCTCCTGGGGCCGCTGACCCCCCCAGGTGCTGGCTCTAGATCCTGGACTTCGGGCTGGCCCGCCAGGCGGAGGAGGAGATGACGGGCTACGTGGCCACACGCTGGTACCGCGCCCCCGAGATCATGCTCAACTGGATGCACTACAACCAGACAGGTGACGCTGCCCCGTGGGGCGGCCGTGCCGTGGGGCCAGGGTGGGCAGGCAGAGCTCGTTCTGGGGCCAGGAGTGGGGGCAGCAGAGCCAAGGATGTGGGAGTTCCAGTCTTGTGGGACCCAAAGTCTGGGGCCAGCATTCAGAGACCAGCCTTCAGAGGGCCAGAGCACGGTGGTCTTGGGCGAACCCCTCGCCCTGCTCAGGGTTTTATCTAGAGGGGGAGGGGACCTAGGGACGACTGGGCCCGCGGGGCTGGTGCCGTCCAGGCAGCCCCCCGGTTCCCTGAGAAGGGACTTGGAGTGGGCTGACGGAGAGTTCGCCCCCAGCAGTGGACATCTGGTCCGTGGGCTGCATCATGGCCGAGCTGCTCCAAGGAAAGGCCCTCTTCCCAGGAAATGACTGTATCCTTGGCCCAGGGGGAAGGGGGGCCGGGCCAGGATCCCTTCCTTCCTGAGAGTGGGTTCTGGGCAGTTCCCCGAGGCCTGGGGTCTGGGGGCCTGAGAAGGGTTCACGCCTGGCCAGCGGGCATTTCCTGAGCCGGGCAGACATCGATCAGCTGAAGCGCATCATGGAGGTGGTGGGCACGCCCAGCCCTGAGGTTCTGGCCAAGATATCATCAGAACATGTGAGTCACCAGCTTCCTCTGCTGACCAAGCCTACCCCCTGCACCCCTGAGCTCTGGAGGAAGGGCAGTGTGGATGGGACCGGCACCTTTTGGGGTGCATGGGCCACCATGGAACGGGCAGCACCTGACCCTTCAGGGGAAGAAATGAACAGGGGAGACCTTCTGGGTCTGAGGGACAGTGAGGGCAAAATCGCAGCACCCACAGCAGTGCCCTGGAGGGGTGGCCCCAGCCCAGGCCTGCCAGAGTGAATGCGTTGTGGGGGCTTCTCTTGGCAAGCCCCTGCCTGGCATCAGGCCAGGGGAGGGAGGGGTGAGCAGCCCCCGCAGAGCCTGCCCCCCCTGTGCCCACAGGCCCGGACATACATCCAGTCGCTGCCCCCCATGCCCCAGAAGGACCTCAGGAGCATCTTCCACGGGGCCAACCCCCTGGGTGAGGACGGGCTCTGGGTCAGGGTTGGGCTCCCTCCACGCCTGGCCCTGGACTCGAGCTGACCTCCAGCCCCTGCTCTCCCGGCCACTCTGCAGCCGTGGACCTCCTGGGAAGGATGCTGGTGCTGGACAGTGACCAGAGGGTCAGTGCGGCTGAGGCCCTGGCCCACGCCTACTTCAGCCAGTACCACGACCCGGATGACGAGCCCGAGGCCGAGCCCTATGACGAGAGCGTGGAGGCAAAGGAGCACACTGTGGAGGAGTGGAAGGGTGGGCGGGGTCAGGCCGGCGAGACGTGGGGGGCGGTGGAGCCCCGGGGCCTGGGGCTGCCTTCCCAGGGAGGCCGGGTGTCACCTGTGTCCTGCACGAAGTGGCCCAGCTCATCCTCAGGGTGGTCTGGGAGGGGGACAGCGTGCCCCCCACTCCGGGGTGAGGCAGGTGGAAATGGGGTTGGCAGGGCCAGCAGAGCATCGTGGCGGCACGGGGCAGGCTCTAGAAGGGCCAGGGCTGAGGCTGCCCTCAGGAGGTGGTAGGCCTGGGCTGGGGGCTGGCACCAGACAGCGGTGGGCAGTGCTGGATGGTGCAGCAGGAGCTCACCTTTCCCCTCACCCTCCAGAACTCACCTACCAGGAAGTCCTCAGCTTCGAGTCCCCGGAGCCACCGCAGCCGCCGGGCAGCCGGGATGTTGAGCAGTGAGCCACGCCGGAGCTCACAGAGGAGCCTGGGCCTGCCCGCCCGGGTTCCTCAGCTGCCGGGGGGTTGCCCCCCCACACTTGACCCCTGTCCTGGGACCCCTGGTCTGCATGCTGCTCCCTGTGGGAGTCTGCGCACACGTATGAACGCATGAATGTGTGCCCTTGTGCAAGCCACCCACGGGCGGAGGAGTCTGGACAGAGTGTCCTGGACTTCCTTGGCCCTTCTCCCACCTCCCAACAACCCGGGCCTTCCCTGGGACCTCCCTGTGGAGGATCTGGATGCTTGGGGGTCCCCTGGGCAGTGTGTCTGTCTCCAGACCTCAGTCCCAGTGGGCTTTCTCTGGGGGGTGGTGCATTGACACCAGGGACCCCTGGAGACTCAAAGGGTGGAGTGTCAGTGGTCTAAGCTGCTCAGCCTGGAATTGGGGGGCTTCCCTGAGAAACACTGAGACCCAAAGCCCTGAGAGCTGGACAGGGTCTGCCCTGGGGGGTGGCAGGGTGGCAGGGTGGCGACAGCCACAGAGTGTCAAATCGGACTCCTCTTGGAGCCACGTGCTCCCGAGTAGTGTGGCACGTGTGTTCCTGGCATTTACATGTCAAGGCAGGTGAAGGCGCCCAAGGGCCAGCGGCTGTGGCCAGCAGGAGGCCCAAGTTGGGGCAGCTACATGCCTCCCTCTCCCAGTGTCTGATGTCACGGGGCGTGTGCTGTGCTCCACATGAGGGGCTCAGGTGGGCAAGGAGCAACCACGGGAGCCAAAGCCAGGGCAGTGTCCTTGGGTTCCTGTGCACCAGGGCATGGAGCCAGCCAGCCGGGGAGCTGGCGAGCATGGGGAGTGGGGGGAGGCTCAGGGGGCTGGCACCCATGGAGGCGGACTTGGACTTGGGCCCTGGACCTGGGCTGGGAGCTGATGAAGAAGCGTCTGCCCACTCTGGCCCCACAGCCGAGAGCTGGGGGCTCTGCTCTGGGGTGGGCCCTGGTCCGCCCTCCTTTCAGGATGGAGCTGACCCAGTGCAGTGACCTCTGGGACAGGCCCCTGCTCCAGAGGTGTTGGCGGTGTGGGTCTTCTCTGTCCAGTGGTGGCGTGGGGCAGTGACCTCTGACCTCGCAGGACCCAGGGTGGTCTGACTGTCAAGTGCCTGCACCAGAGTCTCAGTAAAGCAGGTTTCCTCTTGCTCAGCTTGTGTCCCGGGCTCCGGGTGCTGTCCCGCTGCCCCACTGCCTGGAGGGGCGGGGGTCTCCATGCATCACCCCCCAGCTGGCCCAGCTGCACCAGACGCCTGCACCGGCTAGGTCCCTTGGGCCCCAGTCAGACAAGCAGCCATCTTCAGCCTCCTCCCTACTCCCTGCAGGGGACTCTGGGGGGCAGGGTGGGGTGTGATGGCCTCCCACAGATCAACCTGCATCTGGTCAGATCCGGACCTGGCCCTTCACTCAGTGGTCAGGGAGGCTGTGTGTGGTCGGGGAGAGTTGAGGGGTTTGTGGGAGCACAGGCCTGCCCTTGCCCGGGGTTGGATGAGGTGAGAGCACAGCTTTCCTTCCTGATGAAGGGGGAAGAGGCCACTTCAGCTCTCCGCACCAGCTGAGCTGCTGCAGCCCAGGTGGGGGAGGGCCAGGTCCCCAGGGAGCCCCAGGCAGAGTGTCTCCAGGACAGGGACATCCCTGGGCCTTGGGAGTGGAGACCATCCCCGGAGCTCAGTCTCCAAGGGCCTGGGCAGTGTGGCTGCTAGGTTTCAGGTCCTGGGAACCACTGGAGACCAAGCTGTGTCAAGTCCTGGGGGGTGGGGGGACGGTGGCTGAACTGGGACACGCCCCATCTGGGGTCTGGTCCCAGTGGGGACCCTGCTGGACCCACTGCAGAAGTAAAGGGGGCCTGCCGGCGGCAGCCCAGGGTGCAAAGGACACGGGGCACAGGTAGTTGTGGCTCCAGTGACCCCTGGCTGCCCCCACTGACCACCCCCAGCTCTGAGTACTCTGCATCACCAGCTGGGCACCAGGTGTGAAGCTGCTCGGGCTGGCAGGAGCTGCTGACTCACGGGGGCAGCACACAGGGCAGGCAGGGCCCACTCAGGCCTGGGTCGCTGGGCTGGGGAGGGTTTGGGAGGGGACCCGGGCTCTGCCCTTCAAAAACCCCTGGTCCCACATGGGGTGGAACCACTCGTGAAAGGATGACACCCCCACAGAGAGGAGGAGTAAGGGGGCGCTGAGCTGGAGCAGGGCCCTCCTTCACCCCAGGGGTCAGGCTGGGCTTTGAAGGGCAAATGGGGTGCGGAGTAGGCTGGACAGCAGGTGGACAGGCAGATGCACTTGCAAATGCTTGGAGCAGGCTCCCAAGTGCCCCCTGAGGGGAGAGGAGGGAGCTGGGCTGTGCACAGGGACCAAGGGGACCTACAGGGCCACCTCTCTGGCCCCTGGATGTGGGAGGCCTGGGGTCAGGGGTCACAGGGAGGGGTGTTGGGGATGCAGCCAGCTTCCCCATGGACGCAGACCAGACAGACGCGGGGGGGGGGGGCGGGGTCACACATGGGAGGGGCAGGGAGGGAGGTCGCGTCAGCCCCAGGGGAAGGGGGCCTCGGAATGTGGGGGAGCTGAACACGTGGGCCAGAACTCTGCTCAGCCTCAGGGTCGGGTACCGGGTTCAGGGGAAGTAGAAGCTGGCGGACAGTGACCCGGGTTAGGGACACGAGTCCCGCGGGCGGGCACCCTGGGGGCACAGTTAGTAAGCGGGACACTGGGACCCCCTCTAAGACGCCCCCACCCGGGCGGAGCAGCTCAGTTTGAGTGCAGAGGCCGGCCGGGTCTCAGGCCCTCGTCCGCTTCCAGCTAGGGTTTCTCTGCCCGCGACGCTCTCCTCCCCCTGCGTCCCCCTCTCCCCGCCCCGGGCCTTCCCGGCGGCCGCCGCCTCGGGTTTCCGGAGGGGCCGGAGGGCGGGCGGGTCGTCACGTGCGCGCCGCCCTGGGGCCGGTTGGTCGCCGGCCGGGGTGGGACCGCGTGCCACACGGGCCCGGGTCGCGGTCGGCGGCTCCCGAGCGCCGGAGGGAAAAACGGAGCGGAGTGCCAGCGCGGTGGCCCGGGGAGTCGCGCCGATCCATGAGCTCTCCGCCGCCCGCCCGCAGGGGCTTTTACCGCCAGGAGGTGACCAAGACCGCCTGGGAGGTGCGCGCCGTGTACCAGGACCTGCAGCCCGTGGGCTCGGGCGCCTATGGCGCAGTGTGGTGAGCGCAGGCCGGGCGGGGTGGCGGGCCGGGGGCAGGTGGCTAGGCGGGGTGGTCGACCCTCCCGCTAAGCAGTGCGTCCCTCAGCTCGGCCGTGGACAGCCGCACAGGCGCCAAGGTGGCCATCAAGAAGCTGTACCGGCCCTTTCAGTCGGAGCTGTTCGCCAAGCGCGCCTACCGCGAGCTGCGCCTCCTGAAACACATGCGCCACGAGAACGTGAGTGCGCGGCCCTGCCGGTGCCCCTGATCGCCTCCGGGTCCCCTTCAGAGTCTGCCCCAGAAAACCTGCCCCTCACCCGGCTACTTAGGCATCCCTCGTGTCGGGGGTCAAGGCAGCATGCGAAGAAGGTGGGATGGGGTGCTCCAGGTGGGGAGGGCAGACCCGGGCTCTTTCTGAGACAGAGAGATTGCTTCCCGGGTTCTAGAAGTCTCTACTGAGCCAGTCCTCGAAAGGACATGGCGCCCACCACGCTCTCACCAGGCCCCACCCGACTTTGCAGCCCAGGCCCCACCTCAAGTTCTGTGGACCTATTTTCTGGAAGGGGCACTTAGCCTCTTCCCTGTTTCCAGGCATCTCCTGCAACCCCAGCCCAGGTGACTTTTCCAGCCGTTCCAGCCCTTTCTGGAACCCACCCTGCCCCAGTCCACCTCCCTCCAGGCCTGAGGACCTGGGGACCCTGGGAACGCAGAGCTGGGCAGGGAGTGGGGGCAGGTGGCCCAGCCCCATCACCCAGGCCCTTGGGGTCCCGGTGAGGGAAGGTTCAGGGTTGGTGTGTGAAGGGCACTGGACACAGGTCTCTGGCTGGGGTTTTGTGGACAGTGGGGAGCAGCGGATCTGGGTCCCCACCAGGAAAAGGCTACTCGGAAAAGCCCCGCTGCTCCGTGCAGACCTGCTGCGGCCAAGAACTCTGTTCCCCCACCCACCCTGGCCACGCCTGCCTCACCCTCCTCTGGGCCCAGCGTGAGGGCTGGTGGTGTGGGCACCCAGACCCCAGCTCACCATGCTCCTGACACCTTGTCTGGCCCCTCCGGGGTCGCTGGAGCCACCAGCCTCCCCTTGGGAGGAGGAGTCCCCCAGGGAACTGGTCCGTTCTTCCTGGGTGAAATCCATTCATGGGGGACACCAGCCCAGCCTGGGCCTCACCGCCTCCCGGCCACACCTGCTCGTGCCCGGGCCTTGTCCCCTCGAGGGCCGGCTCCTACCCAGGCTCCATCCGGCTTCTCACTCGCTGGCCCCCATGCTCACCCACCCGTCCTGTTCGTCCTGCCCCCGCCCTGGCCGGCCCACCTTGGGCCTGCTCCCCCGGGGACTCCCCACAGTGCCAGTGGGTCCTGCCATGCTGCCCGAGCCCCCGGCCCACCAGCAGGTGGGCGCTGCCTCCCCCGGGGCGCCCGCACACAGTGAGGAGACTTGGCCTGTCACGGACGCCCTTTCCCAGGGGGACACCGGCTCCGAGAGGCCGAGTCCAGTGGCAGGTGGAGGAGTTGCCAGTGACCCCTGCCGCCCCCCCACCCCCTGCCCCCACTTCAGGTCTCCCTCTCCTGCTTCCAGCCTCAGGCGCCATGTGCACTGCGCCTCAGAGGCACTTCGACCGCATGGCCCCCAACCTCCAGGGCTCTGTCCTCTTGCCCAGTCTCTCCCAGTGCCCCGGGCCTTACCTGCCTCCAGACCCCTCTCTGGACGTCCTGCCCTGTTCCTTCCTGCCCCCTGTGACTCTGGCCCTGGTGGCTGCAGTGCTCAGGTAGCCGGCCCTTCACCGCATGCCCCCTCGCCTCACTGCTGTCTGTGCCCACGTTCCGTGTGACGCCTGGGTCAGCCCTTGCCCCTCAGCTCTGGGACCAAAGGCAAGCCTTTGCCCAGCGACCGAGGTCCACTCAGGCTCCCCCGGCCTCTGCTCGGCTCTCCCTGGCCTGGGCCTCGGCCACCTGGCCTCCCTCCCCGTGTTCCTCAAATGCTTGAAGTGTTCTCCCTTCTGCCTCTGCCACCCTTCTCATGGCCTCTGCCAGGTGTCCCCCCACCCCCGCCCCCATGGCACACCTGCCTGCCCCTCTGCGGCTCGAATGTGCAGGCCTCTCTGGTCCCTGGGTCCCTGTCCCCCTGAGCCCCGGGCTCCAGCTGTCACCTTACCTGTCTGCTGTCCCTCGCCCCTGACCAGGGGTCTGCGGGCCCAGGCCTGACTGTGGGATTGGTCACAGTGCTGCCTCTCTGGGCCTTTCCCACAGAGGCCCAGCCCTGGGAAGTAGCTGCCGGATGTTGGCTGTCCCCTGGGAGGCTGTCCCCATCCTGATTTTCAGTGGGGAAAGGAAGAGGGGGAGGATGGGAAGGGCCAAGGAACTGAGCTTCTTGGACTGCTGGGAGCCGATCCAGACTTGGGGCCGCCCCTCCCCCAGTGGATCCCAGCTGTCACCGACCAAAAATAGCCTGCGTCTGGGGCAGGTGTGCCAGGGCTGGGTGGCGCTGCCCGTGGGCAGAGCTGGCGCTGTGGACAGTGGGGGAAGACGAGGACAGCTGTAGGGGACTTTCCTGCCTGGAGCACAGTGCCAGCCTGGCGGGTGGCCCCCATCCCACCTGGTGCTCTGGCCTCCACCCCAGGTGATCGGACTGCTGGATGTGTTCACTCCGGACGAGACCCTGGATGATTTCACAGACTTGTGAGTGCCAGCCTGGGGCTGGCCGGGCAGGGCGGGTGGGTGTTGGGTCACCCCTGGGTGCCAGTTTGGAATTCTGGGTGGCATGAGGGCCAGCTGGAGGCAGGCCTCACCCTGTAGCCGGGATGGGGGTGGGGAGGCACACACGCGCCCCCCCCCCCCGCCTCCATCTTCACACCCCAGTCCACCTCCCTGCCACGTGCCCCCAGGATCCGTGACACTGGCACAGCCGGGTGGAGCTGGGTCTCCGCTTCTCGTCAGGCTCGGCCCCGGGCTGTCTCTGGGGCTGGAGGTGTGAGCCTTGGACCTGGTGTTTATGAGCTGGCAGGTCCCGGGCTCTGGGCTGGGCACTAAGTACGCGACCGTAACTGGAGCTGCTGACCTTGGCTGGAGGGCAGGGCGGACGGCAGGGCGCCTGCCGCCCCTGGGCTCCCACTGCTGTTGGCTAGGAGCAGCGGCCTGGCCTGGGGAGGGCGGGAGGACAGGCTCCCCGCTGCCTGGCCTTGCAGAGGGCGAGGGCCCGCGCTGGCTGCACTGTCCTGGCTGGGTGCTAAGGGCTCCTCTCCTCTGTCTCCCTCCATCTGCCCAGCCTGGCCCTTGGACCCCGATGTCCTGCTGTCCCACAGGCACTTCCCTCCTCTCCCTGTCAGCACAGATGTCCCCAGACCCTCACCAGGCACAGTCCCTGCCTACCCTGGGGTGTGGGGATGCTTGGGAGGTGGGGACCGGGGTCTTCCTGGGCCTGAGCCTGGCCCCGCCCTGCAGCTACCTGGTCATGCCGTTCATGGGCACCGACCTGGGCAAGCTCATGAAGCTCGAGAAGCTGAGCGAGGACCGGATCCAGTTCCTCGTCTACCAGATGCTGAAAGGGCTGAAGGTGAGGATGAGCCGGTGGGGGGAGCCCCCTGGCTGCCCCATGGCTGTGAGGTCCCAGTGAGTGGACACGCTGACCCTCTCTCTGTCCGCACAGTATATCCACGCTGCTGGCGTCATTCACAGGGTGAGTCCCGGAGGTGGTGGGAGCTTCCGCTGCATGTGTGGGCATTCAAAGGGCTCAACTCCTAGGAGCCTCTGGTTCTCCCCGCACGGGGTACGAGGGGGTCCCATGGGGAGGTCATGCGGTTGCTGCACACAGCCCTGGGGCCCAGGCACCTCCACCCTCCCCAGTCTGCTTGCTCCCAGGCTCAGCCGCTGTCCCGGCTCCTGCCCCCGTGCCCCTGCTGGCAGGCCACACAGCCACCTGTCCTCTGCCCCCAGGACCTGAAGCCTGGCAACCTGGCCGTGAACGAGGACTGTGAGCTGAAGGTGTGTGGGGGGTGGGGGTGGGGCTGGGGTCCCCTCTCACCTGCCTGCGTGCCCACCATGTTCTCGGTCCTCAGACCTGGAGGAGGGCTTGCCTGGGCCCAGGCAGAGGGACCGGCCGTGAGCCTGTGGCCCGGCAGCTGACAGCCAGCTGTGCCTTGGGGAGGCACTTGATGGGGTGGGATAGGGCCCATTCCCACACCTGCTTGAGGCGAGGGGTGGGAGGCAGCCCCCAGTGCCTGAGCCAGGGAAGGGCCCAAAAGGCCTCCCCAGAGGTGCCTGCCGGGACCTAGGGGGTCAGCAGGGAGTGGAGGAACAGGGAGAGGAGACCCCTGGGGTGCCTGGTCCTAAGGGTGGGGGAGGCAGGTTCTGGGGGGCTGGGCGCAGTGGCTGGGTGGGCTCCCATGGGGAGGCTGCAGCTCCGGCTTCGACCCCAGGCCCTGGAGGATTGGCAGGAGCCCCAGTGTGCACAGTCCCGGGGGGCCCCCCTGGACCATGGGCTGGCTTACTCACTCCCGGGGGCCCCTTGCCCCACCCTCCTGATTCTGGCTGCAGATCCTGGACTTCGGCCTGGCCAGGCAGGCCGACAGCGAGATGACCGGGTATGTGGTGACTCGGTGGTACCGGGCACCTGAGGTCATTTTGAATTGGATGCACTACACACAGACAGGTGAGAGACTGCCCAGAGATGGGGCCACCACCTGGACACCCTACTTTCCTGGCCCGAGGCTGCTCCCTCTGGAGGCTACTGAGCTGGGATGGAGCTAGGAGGGTGTGGCAGGCCAGATGGCCCCCCTGCGCGTCCCTCCCCCTGGCCCACAGAGCCCTGACGAGGGGCTTCTGTCTCAGTGGACGTCTGGTCCGCGGGCTGCATCATGGCTGAGATGATCACAGGGAAGACGCTGTTCAAAGGCAACGACCGTATCCTGGGCATGTGGGATCAGGCGGGGTCAGGCGGGGTCAGGCGGGGTCAGGCAGGGTCAGGCGGGCTGGGCACGTTTTCTGGGCTGGGTGGGGGGTGGTAAGCCCTGCACCCTGGCCCACATTGTGCTCCTGAGCTCGGCTGAGACCTGGACCAGCTGAAGGAGATCTTGAAGGTGACAGGGACGCCTCCCGATGAGTTTGTGCAGAGGCTGCAGAGTGCCGATGTCAGTGGGAGCTGGGCAGGGGCTGGAGGGGCCCAGCCAGGCCTGGGAGCTGGCCCCTCACCACTTCTTTCTGCCCAGGCGAAGGACTACATGAAAGGCCTCCCCGAGTTGGAAAAGAAGGATTTTGCCTCTATCCTGACCAACGCAAGCCCTCTGGGTAGGGCTGGGCTTGGGGGCGCGTGGGGTCAGCGAGCCGGTGCCGGGGTGCGGTGCCCGCCCCTCTGCCCACCCTGACCCGCCCCCCTCGCAGCCGTGAACCTCCTGGAGAAGATGCTGGTGCTGGATGCAGAGCGGCGGGTCACGGCGGCCGAGGCACTGACCCACCCCTACTTCGAGTCGCTGCAGGACACGGAGGATGAGCCCAAGGTCCAGAAGTATGACGAGTCCTTTGATGACGTGGACCGCACGCTGGATGAGTGGAAGCGTGAGTGGGGGCTCTGGGCAGGGCCTGTGGCTGGGCCCCGTGCACCGCACACAGGGGGCCAGGCTCAGAGTCCCCGGGTCTGCTGGGGGGAGCACAGCAGGGGGTCAGAGGGCAGTGGGGCGTCCTGGCCCAGGTGACCTCTGGCTGGAGCCGAAGGATGAAAGGGACGGCGTGCAGCCCTGCAGGCGTGAGGCACACACAGGAGCCCGGGCTGAGCTCTGGGACTGAGGGCAACCAGCCCAAGCGCAGGGCGGCTGAGCCCCTCACCTCTCGCAGTCCAGGCCACCCTGGCCCCTCCACGCCCACTTGTCCCTGGGCTTCTGCTCACTCTTCTGGAGCTTGCCCTCCCCTTGCCCCTTTCATCTGGACAACTGCCTACCCGTCGTGTCCTGCCCGTGGGGTACCGGCCACCCGGGCAACCCGAGGCACCTCGCCCCTCCCGCCCTCTGAGCAGTTCAGACCCTGCCACTGCTCTGCATCTCCAGGCTCTGTGCCAGCCAGACCCTCACACCTGGCCCCTCCCCTCATTGCTGGGGGTCAAACTACACCTGCTCAGCCTCACACCTGGGCCAAGGATGGCTGCCCAGTCAGTCCCCAGGCCTCCCTCAGCTGTGGCCCCGACACCCCATGCTGGGGCCGGCCTTGCCCATCTGTACTCCAGAATGGCGGCTGTGAGGGCCGAGCCTGGTGTCTTCTGGTGGTTGCTGGAACAGCCTAGGGGTTCAGGGACCCCCACAGGCAGCAGCTAGCACCGCTGGGCCCATGGCACCTGGCCGCCGCCACGGCCCTAGGCCCCTCCTGGCTCTGCCTCAGACCCAGGGCCTTAGCCCTGCACAGGGGGTGTGGGCCGGGCCGGTTGTGGTTCCCAAACCATGTTCCTTAGGACCACCGGGGTCCTTGGTGGCTTCAGCTGGGGCACCACCCTTATCTGTGCTGTTTTGTGTTTGTAAGCTTGGTTTGATGAAAGTTTTCTGTTGCTAAAAAAAGATCTCATGAAAACCGCGGGCCACAGGAACCTCTCTGTGGTCCCCACCCACAGAAACCCTGCTGAGAGCTTTGCTTTGACTGCAGGCCATGGCGGACACGTGGCGTGTCTGTGGCTGAGCCCCGGGTCAGGACGCAAGCTTTTCATCGCCTCCTGTCTCCCCGGGAAACGCCAGCTTTGCAGCAGGGGCTTCTTCCCACACCCCTTCCCTGTGCGGGCGCCCCTGCCGCGGGGTCGGAGGGAACGCCCGCGCTCAGTCGCAGTCAGGGCAGATCCTGCAGACCCTCTAACGGCAGTGTGTCCCGAGCTGGGCTTGTGGGGTACCTGTGTCCCCCAGGCTGGCACCCCACTAGCCAGGCGAACATGAAAGGCTGGGGTGGGCTGAGCGGAACCTGCCTGTTTGCAGGCTGGTCAGAGGGGTAGAGCAGCCGCCCTTACCCACCTTTAGACAGCTGGCTCCAGTCACATGGTTCAGGGGGGCACCATCCCCTGGCGAGGACGGTGGTGGGAAGCCCCTGGATCCAGGGGCTCGTCCATGTCTTGATGGGCCCGTGAGCAGCGACCTGAGTGAGCACACACTGTTCCCAGGGCGGGCTGTGGCACCTGCCCAGCTGCTTCGGAAACAGTGGTTTTGAGTTCCAGGGGCTCCCTCAGAGTGGACAGGTGCTGTGGACAAACTCTGGTGGGCTGATAGTGGCTGTGGCCTGGGATGTGTCACATGGATGGGACAAAGGAGCCCACCTAGCGTCCGCACCCCAGCAGTGACCTCTGACCCTGATGTTTTGGGGACAGTGGGCTCCTAGTCAGTGGTTGGGCGGGGAGCCCTGCCCACCGCACCCCCCGAGTGGGCTCTCACAAGACTCCTGGCTGGGCAGGGCGAGTGCCAGTGGGCTGGCCCAGCTCTCACCTCAGGTCGCCGGTGCTGGACGTGGCGCGAGCCATGGGGGCTGATGCTGACGGGCGACTGGGCCTCCTCCCATGACTCTCCGTCCCCCCCCCCCAGGTGACACGTACAGAGAGGTGCTCAGCTTCAAGCCGCCCCGGCAGCTGGGGGCCAAGGCCTCCAAGGAGACGGCCCTGTGAAGACCCTGGGCCCTGAGGGTGGTGGGGACGCCGTGGGGACCCTGGCGGGGGCTTCCACCTGAAAGGGAGATCCTGTGACCTTGGCTGGTGCTTTCATCCCAGAGACTCCTCATTCCAAGCCTGCAGCCCTGCTGTTGGGCCCCACCTCAGCCTCAGCTTGGAGGAGCATGTGGACTTTCTGGACAGGACACACCCGCCCGGCCTGGGCTGGCCTCTGAGCCCCTGAGCGGGCTGCAGCAAGCGGCCTCGGAGCCTTCATGGTGGGGTGGGGCTTGGGGTCGAGGCCTGGCTTGGGACCCTGCCTGCTCTGGACCATGCTGAGGCCCAGCGCACGTGGCTGAGAAGGAAGGACAGAGTGTGCGCAGGCGCTGACTTGGGGTCCTCTCTCCTGGGGGTGCTGGTGTGGACTCTCCTGCATGCCCGGCCTGGAGTCTGAATTGTCCTCGTGGTGCGCCCACAGGGCTGGGAGGGAATAAACCCTTTTGTAGAGCTCCCACTCTGGCTTCGCCTCCTGATTCTTGGGCTGGACCTCCGCCTTCAGGTCTCTGGGCTGCAGCCTTACCCAGAGGAAGGAGGCCAGCCTGGGAGCCTCAGCCCTGCTTCCCAGGTCACAAAGCTGGTGCCTGCTTCCCCTGGTCTGTGCCAGGGAGCCCCAAACCTGGAGCTTTTGGGGTGACTTTCCTCTAACGGCTTGGACTCTGGCGCCCCACCTTGGGACAGGGCCTGATGAGAGTTGAGGGAGCGGTTAGAGTCCAGCCTGGGGCTCAGTCTCAGCTGTTTGAGTCCTTGCTCTCCAAGACCAGGTTCCTAGGGAGGGGGAGCCACGCTGGACCCGCAGAGGCACCTCAAGCCCTGGCCCTGGTGTCTCTGGAGAGAAGGGTTTCTATTCTCAGAAACTTCTGCCCCTCCCACGGCCACAACCCAACGCCACCGCCGAGCCCACAGGGCCCTCTGCCGGCCATTCGACATCTGAGAGCTGGCAGCCCGGTCGGTAGTCTAGTGCTCCCGCGGTCGCCTTGGCTCCTCCCACCTGTCCCCGGAGTAGGTGCCCCCTAAGCGGGCTAGGCGGTTCTCCCGGCCTGGAGTAGGGCTGGGTACACGCACAGTTCTAGCCAAAGACGGTCAGACGAGTTGCCACAGCGGACACCGGCCGTCTCTGCCCAAAGGTCTGCCCGCGCCTGTGGGACAGGCTCCTGCTGGGGCCCCCTGCTCTCCAGCATCCGAGTACGGCCGTCCGTCCGCCGCGGACCACGCTCCTCTTGGCCCAGCGTCCCAGGATGGCCAATCAGAGCACGTCATTCCCTAGCCTCACCGTGACTGACGTGCATCGGACCCCAAATGACCTATCTGGAGTCTCCCCAGAGCCCCCTGCAGCGCTGGGACCACCAGGGAACGGGACTGGGGGTACTGCGGATCAGAGGCGCTACCTCCCACCACGCCCCGCCCAGGGCCCCGCCCCGCCCTCGCCACGCCCCCAGGGCCCCGCCTCCTCCCATAGACCCGCCCCCAGGGCGCAGTTCCAGGGCCCCAGCGGCTCAGGCTCGCGGCTCCCGCTGTGCCCGCGCCTCCGGCTTCGCTGGCTTCATTCATCATTCAGTCGTCCACCCCTCGCCCAGACCCTCTCTCCGCCCGCCTTTCCCGCGCCCCACGCTGCCGCGTCCCCTGGCCACCTTGCCGCCAGCTCTTCTGCCGGGGACCTTCCTGGAGCTTAAGTCGCACCCTGTCACTCCCTTCTTAAACTCCGGGGGGCAGCGCCGTGCAGCGGGCAGCCCAGGCTAGGCCCCGGCCGACGGGGCGCTCTCCTGACGCGCGGCCTGGCTCCTGAGGCCCCGGCTCCGCACTCCTTCCCTCGCTGCTGCTCCTGGAGCCCGGATGGGTCTGGGGGTGTTGGGGTGCAAGGGTCCCGCCTATGGCACGCAGTGCGACCGCCGAGACTTCCGCGTGGGTCTGGGCACACTAGCCCTCGGCCCTCACGCACGTCCCCTCCCATAGCTAAAGAGGAATGAGGCCGGCCACCCGCCCCGCTCCAGGTAGGAGGAGCTGGAGCTGAGGCTGGAGCGGCGAGGGGGCGGGACGGTCCCAGTGCGAGTCTCGCAGGAAGCCGGAAGCCAGACTGTAGGTGCCACCTTGCCTACGCCCACTTCATCTGAGCTGGGCTGCAGCCTTGGGCCTCCTTCCTGCCTGTGCTCTGCGTGCTCCTGCCCAGGCTGGGTGCTGGCAGCCCCCGCTGTGGCCCAGGCGTTCGCCGCTCCCTGGGGCTGCAAGGTGAGGACGGACAGCGCGCTCAACCGGGGCTGGGGCGTCCAGCCCTCGCACCCGCGTCTGAGCCATGAAGACGGCACTAGTGTACCACGAGGACATGACGGCCGCCAGGTTGCTCTGGGATGAGTAAGTGTGACCTGGCAGAGGTGTGGGGTGGGGAGGGGACCCTGGAGTCTGAGCTCTCTGTCCACTCAGTCCCGAGTGTGAGATCGAGTGTCCGGAGCGCCTGACCGCTGCCCTGGGACGCCTGCAGCAGCGGGGCCTGGAGCAGAGGTGTCTACGGTTGACAGCCCGAGAGGCCACAGAGATGGAGCTAGGCCTGGTGCACAGGTCAGACCAGGGGTGGCCACTTGTCCTGGAGGACACACCGGGCACCTGAGCCCACCCCCTGCCAGCCAGTGCCTCACAAACAGTGCCCCTCCCCCAGAGCCTCACACTGGGTGGGTGGGTGAGGGAGCAGTGAGGCGGGCAGTCCTCCACTCCCCAGTTCTGCTGGTGACTCTGCCTTGCCTCCCTGCCCCTCTGAAGCCCAGAGTATGTGGCCCTACTGCGGGGGACCCAGGCCTTGAGCACGGAGGAGCTCCAGGCACTGTCGGGACAGTTTGATGCTGTCTACTTCCATCCGGTGCGTGCCCTGGGGACACCCCCCCCATCCTCGTGCTCCATGCCTGCTCATGGCCATGGCTGCCCACCCAGCCAATGTCCCTGTGTTCATGGACATGCCAGTGCCTTGCACACCCGATGCTGCTGGCACCTGGGACTGTCCTGGCCCGTTCCACTCAGCACTTGGTGTCTTGCGGCCTGGCACAGACCTGGGCAGTCTGTGGGGAGCAGCCAGTGTGGGGTTCATCTGCTCCCCTGCCCCCACAGAGTACCTTCCACTGTGCCCGGCTGGCCGCGGGGGCTGGGCTGCAGCTGGTGGATGCAGTGCTGACAGGGGCTGTGCGCAACGGGCTCGCCCTGGTGAGGTGAGAGGTGTCCCTCTGCCCTGGCTGCCCTCCTTTGTGGGCACAGGATGACCCTGACGTGCCCCATGCCCCCCTCTCACCCTCAGGCCTCCCGGGCACCACAGCCAGAGGGCCGCCGCCAATGGATTCTGTATGTTCAATAATGTGGCCATAGCGGCCAAGCACGCCCAGCAGGAACACGGGCTGCACAGGTGTGTGCTGGGCTGGCTGCTGGGGGTGGGGGGCAGGCCGTGGCGGGGGTACGAGGAGAGCAGGCTGCTGTGAGACACGCCTAGTCCCTCCCCACCCCGGGTGGGGCCCTGTCCGCTGCCCCCCACCCACCGTGAGCCCAGTGCTGTGTGTCCCCAGGATCCTCATTGTCGACTGGGACATCCATCATGGCCAGGGCATCCAGTATATTTTTGAGGACGACCCCAGGTGAGCTCGGGGTGGGGATGCAATCCTTCACTGTGACCCCATTCTTCGGGGCACACGGCCTGGCCTGGGAAAGTCCCAGCTGCACATAGCTGTGCGCTCAAGGGTCAGGGTTCTGTGAGGGGCCCTGGGGCTGTGCGGCCTGACCTCTGACCTTTGACCCTGACCGGTTGTCTGCAGTGTCCTTTACTTCTCCTGGCACCGGTATGAGCACGGGCGCTTCTGGCCCCACCTGCCAGAGTCCGATGCAGACACTGTTGGGCAGGGGCGGGGCCGAGGCTTCACTGTCAACCTGCCCTGGAACCAGGTGCTGCCCTCCCCACCCCGCCCCTGCCCTCTGCCCAGATCTCCCGCCCCACAGCCCGGACCTCCTGGGTGTAGTCCAGGGCGTCCATCCAGGGTCACCCCCAGAGCCCGGGCTGCAGGGGTGCAGACCCCACAGCCCACCCTGGCAGGGCCCAACGCTGGTGCTCTCGGCTGTAGGTCGGGATGGGAAACGCTGACTACGTGGCCGCCTTCCTGCACGTGCTGCTCCCCCTGGCATTTGAGGTGACTGTGTGAGGGAGCTGTCTCGATTGGAGGAGGGGCGTGACTTGATGCCCAGCGTCCCCCCAACTCCACCAGCGCAGAAGGAGGGTGGGAAGGGTTTCTGAGGGGCCTCCCCTTCACCCCTCCCTGCAGTTTGACCCTGAGCTGGTGCTAGTCTCGGCGGGATTTGACTCAGCGATCGGGGATCCCGAGGTGAGGGCCTGGCCTGGCCGGGAGGGCTCCTGGCGTCCAGTGGCCAGGCCCCCATCACACCTGGCTCTGGTTCCAGGGGCAGATGCAGGCCACACCAGAGTGCTTCGCCCACCTCACGCAGCTGCTGCAGGTGCTGGCTGGTGGCCGGGTCTGCACCATGCTGGAGGTGACTGTGGCAACAGGGAGGGTCCACGGGCAGGAGGCTGAGGTGCAGTTGGGGGGGCCTACTGCCCCAGTGACCCCCTCCCCTCCTACCTCCTCTCAGGGTGGCTACCATCTGGAGTCGCTCTCCGAGTCCGTGTGCATGATGGTGCAGGCGCTGCTGGGTGACCCTGCCCCGCCCCTGTCGGGGCCCATGGTGCCACTTCACAGGTGCAAGGGGTAGGAGGCTGGGGAGGCTTGGGGTTGCAAGGCCAGGCCTCACTGCCGCCTTTCCCTCTCATTGCAGTGCCCTGGAGTCCATCCAGAGCGTGCGGGCAGCCCAGGCCCCTCACTGGATGAGCCTCCAGCAGCAAGGTCAGTGTGGCCTGGGCCGGGTGGTGGGATTGCAGCTCGGGCTACCACGAAATGGCTGTGACTCTGAACCACTTCCTAGACTCAGCCCCTGTCCTGAGTCCCAGCACCCGCTCCCCAGAGGGGAGGCCCTTGCCTCTGCTGCCTGGGGGCCCTGAATTCAAAGCTGCAGCAGCCCAAGCCACAGTGGCGCTAAGCGCCCTCCTGGACCAGCTGCACCTGCGCCCCATGCCACCTGTCCGCACAGCTGTTGCTCTGACTCCCCTGGACACTGCCCTGGTCCTGCCCCCAGATGTCCTCCATCAGGAGGGGTCAAGCCCAAAGGAGGAGACACAGGCCTGGGCCAGGTGGGTAGAGCGGGCCTGGGGAGAGGGGTGGGGCTGTGTCTGCCACGCACCCTTGTGTAACTCACCAGTGATCTGTGTTGCCCAGTGTCCTTGTGTTCCTCTGGTTTGCCCACCACAGGCTACACGAGGCCCTGGCCAAGGACGAGGCTATCACTGCACTTGGGAAGATCCTGTATCTCTTGGATGGAATCTTGGATGGGCAGGTGGGGGCACCTAGAGGGGCTGAGGGTGGTCGTAGAGCTGGGGGCAGGGCCCAGGACCTGCCCATAAGTGGTCTGTCCAGGGGAGGAATGGGGGTGCAGAACCACATGGATGTGAGTGCTGCCTTGTGCCTAGGACCCTTCCCAGGAGCGCCCCTAGGGACAGGGTCACCAGCAGTCCCTTGGTCCCCTCAACTAAATGCTCTTTGGCAGAAAGGGGAAGGTGGAGACTTAAAGTGTAGTTTTAAGCACCGTATTTTCAGAAATGGGGCGATTTGACCTCAGAGTGTACAGATGACAGCCAGAGAGACAGGGACCCAGAGAAGGACTGATGATGGGTCTGTTTACCTGGTTTGGGAGTGGCCCTCCATGGCTTTTATTCACTCCACAGGTGAGCAGCGGCCTCGCAACCACCCCGGCCCCTGCTGCAGCCGCCACTCTGGATGTGGCCATTCGGCACGGCCTTTCCCGGGGAGCCCAGAGGTGAGCTGCAGCTGGCTGACCCGAGTGTGCAAAGGCATGGCTTGTGGGCATCCTTGCGGCTGGCCATGGGGGGAGGGCTCTGAGAATGGACTCCTAGTGGGGAGAGTAGAGCCTATCCTGGGGCCGCCTTTTCTTCCAGGCTTCTCTGTGTGGCTGTGGGACAGCTGGATCGGCCATCGGACCTTGCTGATGATGGGTATGCCCCTTGGGTCATGTGTACACCCAGTAGTGCATGCGGGTGTGCCCCCAGAAGAGATGGGTGGGTGGCTCGCGGGCCCTGGGAGCAAGGCCAGGAGGGTCACCAGCACAGAGGATGAGCCCTCCCAGGACCCCCACCCCCTACCTCTCCTGCACCTCCCCTTCTGTCATCCCGGCTTGCATGGCATCCTCTGGAGCTTGCATGGCATCTCACTCACACCACTCATGTCCACATGCCCACTCTCCCCTGGAAGGAGGACTCTGTGGCTGAGCATCAGGGGCAAGGAGGCGGCTGCCCTGTCCACGTTCCACGTCTCCATGCCACTGCCAGAGGTGAGTGCCGGTGTTCCAGGGGCAGGCTGCGGCTGCTCACTGGCATCACCGTGAGAGCCAGGACCCTGGCCTTCCCGTACCCTTCCTAGCTTCCCGATGGGACTTTTGGTGTGGCTGCCCACCTGACACTTGGAGGTGGGGTGGCCTGAGCTGGCAGGAGGGGTGTTGTGGGGATGAGGGGGTGGGGCTAAACTGCTGTCCCTCACACAGATGACTGGTGGGTTCCTGAACTTTCTTCTGGCCCTGGTGCTGCCCCTGGCCTATGGCTTCCAGCCTGACCTGGTGCTGCTGGCCTTGGGGCCAGCACATGGCCTGCGGGACTCCCAAGCTGCACTGCTGGCCGCACTGTTGCGGGTGCCAGCAGCGGGCCGAGTCTTGGCCCTCCCGGTTGAGGTGAGTTGGGCAGGTGGATGTGCTGTGCGGTGGCAGACAGGGAGACCAGTGACTCACAGCTTTACTCTGCCCAGGAATCCGCGCCCCAGCAGGCAGGTGTCCTGATCCAGGTGCTGCATGGAGAGGCGCCCCCCAGCCTGGGCCCCTTCTGTGTGGCCTCCCCAGGGGACAAGCAGGCCCTGATGCACCTGAGAAGGCAGCTGGAGCCTCAGTGGAAGATGCTGCAGGTGGCCGGTGAGACTAGGGGACACGGCTTAGACTGAATGCCTGGGGCCCTGGGGAACAATCCTGCTTTAGAGCTCTGTGTGGACGGGACTCGGGTCCTGGGAGCGGGGCGCTGCTCTGAACCCGCACAACAGTGCTAAGCGGATTGTGCTCCCTTCCCAGCTCCCGCTTGAATGCTGACCTGGCTGCTTGACACCGGCCAGGGTGGGGGTATTTGCACCGCGGAAATGACACCGCAGACCCGAGCCTGCTGTTAAACATTCACCAGCACGCGCGGGCCGTGGGCCCCGACGTCCCGCGCGCGGGCGCTGATGCAGGGGCGTTTTGTCCGCTGCAGCGCCCGCACCCCGCGCACCCGCCTCCGCACGGCTCCCTCCGCTCCAATCAGTAAACGTTTAAAAGAAAGTCTGACTCCGCCTTCGTTATTGCGCCCGCGGCGTCGAGCCTCAGTGTTCCCACTCGCGGATTGCTGCTCCAAGCCGGTAGTGCGCTAGCGTCTGCGGCCACCAAGGCCCCGCCCCCGGCCTCGCCCTCTTCACACAGGCCACCGCCCACTTCCCTACGCACTTCCGGCGCGCCGGCTCCTGCGGTTTGGCGTGGCGCGTAGCAGTGACGTGCGCCGGCGGGAGCTGCAGCGGCGCGCGCTGCCCCGGGCGAGGTCTGGTGGGAGGACAGCCCTGCGGGCTCGACTCCGCGGAACCTCCCCGGTCCCTGCGGACCCTCCACGGGCGGCGTCTCTCCCGGCCGCCCCTGCTCGGGTCCCGAGAGAGCGCGGAGCCGTCGCGTCCATTGAGTACGGCGCGCGGGCGTCTCCTACGGTTTGTGGCGCTTCTGTGAGCGCCGCGGGTTGCGGACCGCTGCGGACCGGCCGGCGGGGGCAGGGTCACCGCGGACCCGGTTCCATTCCAGTTCGGATCCTTCTGCCGCCGTCGAGGAGGCCCAGCCCCCGGCTGTCCGGCCTCGGGGAGCCGAGAGCGGTGGGCATGGCTAGCATCACCCAGCTGTTGGACGACTTGTGCGAGGCCCTCTTGCCCGCCGCGAAGGCTCACCTGGGCCAGCGCGGCCCGAGCCGCAGGAGAGCGAAGCAGAGCCTCAAGCGGGTGGCCTACAACGCTCTGTTCGCAAATCTTTTCCAAGACGAGGCTCCCAAGCTGCAGCCTGACCTCCCAAGACTCCCCGTGAAAAACAAGATCCTCATGCTGTCCTTCGACTTGAGAGTGGGCGGCCTGGGCCCCGAGGCCGACCGGCTGGAGGAGCTTGTGGAGAAACTCGAAGCAGCCCCTGGTTGCCCGCTGGTGGAGGTGGGGTCGGCTTTGGACCTGCTGGTGCAGCTGGCGGGCAGTGGGCCCCCTCAAGTCCTGCCCCGGAAGCGGGACTACTTCTTCCACAACAAGCACGTCGGCAGGAACGTGCCCTACAGCGGCTACGACTGCTACGACCTGAGTGTGTTTGAGATGGACGTGCAGACTCTGATCTCCAGGGAGGAATATTTGTGTCAGGACACGATCCAGAAAGCACTTCAGGTGATGGAGGCCACGCCGGGCACCGGCCTGCCCACTGCCCGCCTCTTCTCATATGGTGAGCCCTGTGGTGACAGGTTTGAGAGAGACACCCGGGTGTCGCTCTTCGGAGGCCTGGTGCACAGTCGCACCTACGACATGGACGTCCGCCTGGACTTGCCACCGGTGCCCGACCGCGCAGACCTCTGTGGACTGGCCATCAAGGTAGAGTGCTGCTTCCCTGCCTCTGGGCCCCTTGGAAATGCCTCCTTGACTTTCCTGTTGTCGCGGGAAGGGTAGGACAGCTCTAGAGCCCAGGCCTCTCGGTGGCTGAGCGGTGGTGAGGCCAGGTGCTGGCACCCACCTTCCTGGGCAAGGGCGCCGCTGCCGGCCCAAGTGCCACGTTGCTTCTCGTTTTTTTTTTTTTTTTTTTTAAAGATTTTATTTATTTTTAGAGAGAGGAGAAGGGAGGGAGAAAGAGCAATGCATGGTTGCCTCTCACATGGCCCTCATACGGGACCCGGCCCGCAACCCAGGCATATGCCCCGACCGGGAATCGAACCGGGATCGTCTGGTTCCCAGCCCGCGCTCAATCCACTGAGCCACACCAGCCAGGGCTGCTTCTCGTTTTTGCCTGACAGGACATGTCGTTAAGTCGCTCGTTCTGCCCTGTAGAGGTGTTCTTTAAGCCCAAGTATTATTATTATTTTTAAGATTTTATTTATTTAGTTTTAGACAGAGGGAAAGGGAGGGAGAAGGAGAGAAACATCCATGTGTGGTTGCCTCTTGCGTACCTCCTACTGGGGACCTGGCCTGCAACCCAGGCATGTGCCCTGACTGGGAATCGAACCAGTGACCCTGTGGTTCTCAGGTCGGTGCTCAGTCCACTGAGCTACACCAGCCAGGGCCTAAGTTAGTTAAAATGAAGTAAAAAGTTTTGTTTCTCGGTTGCGTAAGTCACATTTCAAGTGCTCAGTAGCCACGGGTGGCACCAAAAAAACCAAAAAAAGTGTGTTCCCACTGCACACACAGCTCTCCGTGCCTCTCTCCACTCTAACGTGGGGCTTCTGCGTCATGAGTGTTTGCGCTCTGTGGCTTCGCGAGTGTTGCCGAAGGGTGCACTCCCGTTGCTCCCTTGCTGCCGGACATCTGGGTGGTTCACAGACACAAACAGTGCTGCAGCGAGCAGCTCGGTCTCCGTCAGTTTTCTGTCTCTAGTACGGTTTCTGCGCTGGGTTCCCCAACCTGGAATTTCCCGTTGGACGCATTTCATTGTACGGTATGTCGGGGCTTATGTGTCGTGTGGAGTTGGGAATTGGTAACCTTCATAGTTGGTTTAATTCCTTAAATGGTTTAACGTACGGGAAGACACTGGAGTGTATAGTGCTCGAGAGAGACAGAGGAGACATTCCGCCAGGCCTTTCCTGTGTGAGTAACCGTGCGAAGTCCTGAACTTCCATCACACGGGCGAGGCTGAGACCCAGAGGCACACGTGACGTTCCCTCCTTCCTCCGGTCTCCAGGTGCCTCAGAGTGTGGATCCCTCCGAAGACGAAGGCTTCCAGTCAGCATCCAATCTGACTCCCGACTCCCAGTCTGAGCCTGGCATGACCCCTGAGATCGACTTGTGGGATGCTGTGCTGACCTACGAGCCCAGCAAGCAGAGGTGCTGGGAGCAAGTTGGCTGGTACGTAAGCTTTGCCATCTCAGGCGCTGCCCTCCCCCGGCGCTGGGCGTGCGTTACCCAGAGAGCCCCGGCGGCTCTGGCAGAAGCTGCTCTGACAGGACTGGGGGTCTGGCGGTTTCCGCTGGGCAAGGGCACAGACTTGTCTTCGTTCCGGGAGTGGGGGGAAACGCTCTGGGCGAGGACTTCAGGTTTCACGGAGGTTCCTGCCGTGCCAGCAGCTCTGCAGATCACGCTTTGCAGAGAGAGGTCACTCGCCCCTGAGTTCGCGTCCTTCCCGGGAGGGCTCCCAGCCCGCGGGGTCTGAGGGAGGCCTGCCAGACGGTGTGGTCGTGGCTGGGAAGAAATGACCCGTGCCCACCGTCGTTCGCGTCTGGAAGGGCAGGAGCGCTGCCGTCCCCTGGCCAGCTGTGGTCAGCGTCGCCCCGGCTGCCGCTCACCCGGGCCCAGAGTCTCTGTCTGCAGCGTGCTTGTGCCTCAGGACCTCCCAGAATGGGCCCGGGGGCCTTTCCCTCGGGTGTACTTGCCGAGTCTCTGGAACTCATTTCCCTCTGACCCCGGCCACCCGTGGGCAGGTGGGGAGGCCGAGTTCCACCAGAAGCAGAGCCCCCTGTCCATGCGCAGCCTCAGGGCTGTGAGCGCTGCCCTTGCGCCCGCCCTGGAGCCGGTCGGTCCACAGGACGTCCTCTGCTGCTGCCCCGCGCCTGCCCCCCACTCTGGGGAAGCCGTTTCCTCCTGTCAGGGGCTGCGTTCTCTGTGGGGACGGGTGGGGGTTTGGTGGATCTTGCATGGGCTCTTCGCCCTCTGCCCCCGAGTCGTGGGGCCGTGGCGGTGCTGGGGCCGCCCTGGAAGAGGGAGCCAGGCGCTCCCCTGTGCTTGGGCAGGGGCGGGGGAGGGAGGGCCCGGCGCGGGCAGCGCTGGGGTTAGCCGGCACGTGACTTGAACGGGTCCTGAGATGTTCTTCTTGCGCCTCGTGCGCCGTGGGGGCGGAAACGGACGGGGGCGCTGAGACTTGTCCACACGAGGGTGTCCCACAGCTCGAAGTCTGTTACCTGCCCCTCAGAAAAAGAGTTTTGTCTTTGAAAAGCAAATGATACTTTTTTGGTTTGTTAGACTTAAAAACCATTTTTTGGGGGAGGAGGAGAAAAGAGCTGGTCAGGATTTGAAAATGAGAAGAAAAATTTCAGAAAGGCTTGTATTTTCAGGCTGTTTATTAAGAAATTACTTTAATCCAGTGGATTTAAAAAATTTTTTAAATATGTTTATTGGTTTTAGAGAGAGAGGAAGGGAGGGAGAGAAAGAGAGACATCAGCCAGTTCCCTCCCATAAGCACCCCAACCAGGGACTGAACCAGCAACCCAGGCACATGCCCTGACTGGGGATCGAACCCTCAACGCTTTGGTGTGCAGGACGGCGCTCCAACCTACTTGGACGCCCAGCCAGGGCTTTCCCAGTGGATTTCAAAAGACAGTTTTCATACTTTTTAGCAGAGGTTCGGGGTTTTCAAAGGCGCGTTTAAAGGATGCTGTGTTTGGGCTGACGCTGAACAGCATGCCTGTTGGATGGACTCACCACACCAGGGCCCCCAGAGGCGAAGCCCCGGTGGCCGTCCCGGGCCCAGAGCCGTGCTCTGCAAGGCCCGGCGTGCTCGTTTCAGGCTGAAAAATCACAGCGCTCTTCACTGTGCTCGTCCTTTGTGCTTTCTCTCGTGTGGAGTCTGTGTAACGAACCTTAGCACCTCCACGTCCACGTTGCTGTGCGGCCCTCACACCATCATCTCCAGAAACTTCCGCCTTCCCAGATGACGCCCTGTCCCCACTAGACACCAGCGTCCCATGTCTTCAGCCCCGGCACCACCGTCCCACTCACAGAACCTGCCCGTCGCAGGGGCCTCCCGTCAGTGGGGTCTGCAGCACCTGTGCTGTTGGACGGGCTGCGCCCCCTGAGCCCTGTGGCTTCCAGGCCTGTCTCTGTCGGAGCAAGAAGGGCCGGCTTGTCCTTCCTCCTGACGGCTGAGTATCCCATCGTGTGGGCGGGTCATGTTTTTAAACCCACTCACCTGCCAATGGGCACGCAGGTTGCTTCCACCTTTGGGCTGTTGTGAATGAATGTGCTGCTGTGCACACGGGTGTGCGGACCTGGTGATGGTTTTCCCACGGGGCCACGTTGAGCGTGACTGTGCTCCCTGAGGACCACAGGTGCTCCCCGTGGTGCTGGTGGGCGGTCCCCGTGTGGGCGGTCCAGGTGGCACCCGGCGCAGAGCCCGTGGAGCTGACTGGAAGGCTGGCGGCTGGTAGGGGACACCCACTGTGAGTTCTGTGGTGTGTGTGGTGTGGGGTCACTGTCTCCTGCCTTTTGTTCACCCGGTTGAGGTGCCTGTGGCTCTTGTCTCCACAGCCCCCCTGGCCACAGAGAGGAGCCCTACCTCACGGAGGCGGGAAGGGATGCCTTCGACAGGTTCTGCAAGCTGTGCCGCGGGGAGCTGCAGGTGCTGGGCGGGGGCATCCCGCCCGCCGTGCAGCCCGTCCTGGTGAAGGAGAGCGAGCTGGTGAAGGACGCGCTGAACGTCCTGATCGGGGTCGTGTCCGCCACGTTCCCCCTCTGCCAGGTAGGGGTGCTGGCGCCGGGCTGCTCCAGCGCTGCGCCGGGCGGGAGGGGCCCGTGCGGTGAGCGGCTGGCGGCTGGGGTGGCCTGGAAGCCGGCTCTGCGGTGACCACAGCAACACACTGCGTTTCAGCTCTAAAACCTGTTCGTGTGTTAACGTCCTCTCACAAACCGAGCAAGAGTCAGGTGTTTGCTGCTGTCGGTGGGACCACAGAAGCACTTCCTGGCCCTTCCCTCCGAGCGCCCTGTGCGAGGGCGGCGCAGACCGCCATGGGAAGGGCCGCGCGGGGACGCGGCTGTGGCCGGCTTCCCGGGCTTTGTGGGCCTCTCCTGGCTCGGAGCTGCGGCTTGCCCAGCCCTCGCCGTTGCTGGGCCTCGGGAGTGAGCGTGCGGGCGGCAGGAGGCCTTGGCGCAGGGTCTCCGGGCCGCCCAGCCTCTCCGCGTCTCACGTCCCCGTCCACACGTGTGTGGGGTGTCAGCGTGTCTCAGTGACGTTTTCCAGTTTTCACCGTAAAAGGCCCTTTGCCTCCTTGGTTAAGTTCACCCCAAGCATTCCCCTCTCTCACTGGCGTTGTAAACGGAGTTGTTTCCTTAGCTTCTGCTTCGGGACTTCGACGGCTAGTGTGCAAAGACAGCTGAGTTCTGCGCGTTGGTTTTCAGTCTGCAGCTTTGCAGAATGTGGTGATTGGCTCTGATCGTTTTTTAGGGGGGTTCTTTAAGGTTTTCTGTGTGTATGATCATGTCGTCTGCAAATAGAGAATTTTCCTTCTTTTCCAACTTGGAGGACGTTTACTTACTTTTCTTGCCCGATTGCTGTGGCTGGACCTTCCAGTGCTGTGTGAACAGCGGGGTGGGAGCAGGTGTCCTGGCCTCGTCCCTTGGCGGCCCCCGGCATTGGGGTGCCAGTGCTGGACCGAGGAGCATCGTCTGCGCTCACACGGGGTCTCGGCCTGTAGGTTTCTCCCTTGCATGTCGTTCTGGCTGCGCTTTGGGATAGCACTGCCTCTGAGGGTCAGGGGCTGCTCCCTCCCTCCGCCCCCGTGTCTTTGGAAGGGTTTGAGGACAGCGTTCACTCTTTAATTGTTTGGTAGAAGTCAGCAGTGAAGCCACCTGGCTCTGGGGTGTTACTCGTTGGGAATGTTCTTGTTGCTTATTTTGTTGAAATTGCAGCGAGATACACGTAACACTTGCACTTTGGTGTGTTGTGTGTGTTGGTCTTGGCCTGGCCTGTGCTAATGGGCGGCAGCCCCACGGTCTCCCCCACCGGCCCTTGTGGTTCTTAGGGACTCGGGACACACACACCTTGGCAAGAAGCCCTTGGGGGTTTTGAAGAACACAGTGTGTCCCTCACAGGTCTCAGAGGGTGCACAGCACCCGCAGGACCCCACAGTGCGGTCCTGTGGGGAAGGGGCGCCCGGGGCTCTGCCTCCATTGGGGTCAGGGGTGGAAACCCCTAGGGCTCCCTTGTTCTTGGTGAATCGAAACCATCAGGGTGGGAACTAGGGTGTGGGAAGGGAGCATCGGGTCACTCGTGTGGTTGGTGATCCAGGCCCCAGGGTGCCTGAGAGGGGAGTGCGGTTGCTGGGGCAGCGGCCGCGCAGCGGGGCCATGTACGCAGGATGGGCGGCAGCGGTGGCGGCGGTCAAATCCCCGCAGGTCCTCACGCTGCAGGAGGCTTTGGCTTCCATTTCTTCTCTAGCCCTTGTGATTCTGAGTGTTCCTGGGCACTTGCCCACTTCGCCCAGGCTGCCTGATGTGCCGGCGAGCAGCCGTGGGCGGTGCTTCCTCACGACCCAGCGGGTTCTGTCGACTGGGGGTGTTGGCGGGGGGCGGGGGGGGGACAGGGGGGCGGCCCACTTCCCCTCCTGACTCCAGCGTTCCGTGTCTTCTCCCTCTTGTCTAAAGTCGTCTTTTGTCCTTGTTGGTCTTTTCCAAGAACTAACTTTTGGTTTTATGAGTCTTTTTATTGTTTCTAGTTTCTTTTATTAATGTCTGATCTCATTTTCGTTACTTCCTTTTTTCTGCTTTGGGTTTAGTTCGCTGCTTTTTCTAGTTTCTTAAGGCGGGCAAGGAACTCAAGCCCACTGGTTTGAGACTTTTCTTCTTTGTAACAGGCGTTTGGGCTGTAAACTTTCCTTTTTTTTTTTTTAATAAACTTTTTAAATTTTATTTACTTTCAGAGAGAGGGGAAGGGAGGGAGAAGGAGAAAGAGAGAAACTTCAATGTGTGGTTGCCTCTCACACGCCCCCTACTGGGGACCTGGCCTGCAACCCAGGCCTGTGCCCTGACTGGGAATCGAACTGGCGACCCTGTGGTTGGCAGGCCAGCACTCGGTCCACTGAGCCACAGCAGCCAGGGCCATAAGCGCTCCTCTGGACCCTGCTGCCTCTGTGTGCCCTCGCTGAGCTGGGCCCGTGTCCCTCGTGAACAAGGTGGGGAAGGCGCTAGGCTAGGTGCTCGTGTGCACCACCCTCCGTTCTCTCGGGCACCACCCTGGGAGTCAGGCCGTCAGATCCTATGGCCCTTTTCAAGGGCTTCCGCCCCCAAGAAGGGTGCTTCTTGCTTCTGTGTGGTGTGCAAGGCTCCCTGTCTTCCCTCACCCTTCCCGCAGATGGCTAGAGCGTGGGTTCTTCGGTGTGGCCAGTGAAAAGTGTCGCCTCGTTCTGTATGTTTTCATCACTGAGGGGGACAGCCGGGTGTGCCTTTGGAACTCGCCGTATGTGCGTCTTGGGGCAGGACTCCTGGTCCCAGGGCTCTGGGCAGAGCCAGGGTCGGGTGCGCGGCTGGAAGGGGTCCTGGAAGTCTGGCCTCAGTGACCTCTGCTCTGTTCTCTCCAGCTGACTCAGGCCTTCGTGGTGAAGCGGGGTGTCCATGTCTTGGGCACGTCCCCCGAGAGCACCAGCAGCCTCCTCTCGGAGGTGGCCGAGTGTGGGACCCACTACGCACGCCTGAGCCACTTCTCCCTGCAGCCTGTGCTGGACACCTCGTGTAGTAAGGGCCTCGTGTTCCAGGTAGGGCCCGTGGCCTCACCGGGGGCTTCCAAGTCCTTGATGTCCCACCGCCGCACCGCGGAAACCCTCGCCCGTTCCCTGTCTGAAGCCCGATGGCTGCTCTTCAGAAATGGGACACTTCACCGTCACCACTTCACTGGAGACGTGGGCGGCGGGATAGTGGGAGGCAGGTGTGGCCCGCATTTGGGGGCCTGGGCGAGGCCCAGCTGGTGTGGGGTGGGCACTCAGCGCTCTTCCCCACGGATCCCTAGCGAGACACGTGGCGAGCAGCACGGGGACTCCCTCTCTTGGCGAGTTGAGTTCCAGGAGCTGGGGCTGAGCCAGGTCTCCCTGAAAGCCTCTCAGCTGCCCCTGCGCTGGGTCCCGCCCCCAGGGCAGCAGGTGCAGCTTCCAGGGAGGGACAGGCATCCAGCTGTGTGGGGCCTTTTGGGAGCACTGACAGGTCGTCAGGGAGGGGCGGAGGGGCAGGGCACCATGCCCAGTGGCACTGCGGGGGGTGGCCGGGGCGACACAGCAAGGGTCGGGTGCAGACCGGGCCCGTGGAGAGCGGGCGGGGGGCAGGGGGCAGAAGGGAACAGACGCGGCAGGAGTGCCCTCCATCCGAGACATGAGGGTAGGACAGCTGTCTCCTCGCTGGCGGGTGGTCGGTGCTGGGTCTGGACTGTCTCCTGCAGACGCCCTGTAAAGGCGTGGGCCCTGCGGGACCCTGCTGCTGCAGTGCCTGATGCCCAGGACGCACGTGCACTGAGACCCCGGTGGCTGAGCAGCCAGGGACCCTCTCAGAGCTGGCCCCTGTGCGTGATGCCTGGCTGCCCTTCCCAGCTTCCTGGGGCGGCTGGTCTGGGCTGCGGGGATGGGGTTTGCAGAGGGCCTGGCCCTTGCTCCCAGCGGGGCCGGGGTGTGTGGCAGGCCCGCGGGGGCCCCTCCCTTGGGAAGTGGATCCCAGGGGTGGAGGGTGCCCAGCGGCCGCCTCTGCGTCCCCTCGCCCTGCAGGCCTTCACCAGCGGCCTGAGGAGGTGCCTGCAGTACTACCGGGCCTGCGTGCTCTCCACCCCACCGACTCTGAGCCTCCTCGCCATTGCCTTTCTCTTCAAGAAGCTGGGCCGGCAGCTCAGGTGAGCCTCGGCCTGGAGAGCGGCACCCGCCTCCCCCCACCACCAACCCCCCGCCCCCCACAGGTGTCTGGCCAGCCCCGACACTAGCCGAGTTCCCCTGGTGCCGGGCACCGTGTGTGTCTGCTGGTGGCCCACCGTGGTGGGGGCTCCTGTCTGAGGGCACATGGTCCCAGCACTTAGGAACCAGTTAGTTAACCCAAGTGCCTGTCGACAGGTGCCGTCTGGAGAAGAGAGAGTGAGGGGCTGGGGGCCCTGGGGAGGTGAGTGCTGTGAGAGAGGCGGCCTTCCAGGCAGAGGGGAGGAGTGTGGAGGCCCCAAGGGCTGGAGATAGGCCCGGGGAGGGAGGTGGGCTCACAGGGGTTGCTGTGCTGCCGTGGACCCCAGTGGGTGGGTGAGGGCCTGAGAGGGGGCTGCGCCGTCTGCCAGGCCAGAGGAGGCAGCAACCTGGGTGCGGTGCCAGAGACACGGGGGCTCAAGGCAGAGCCGGCGAGGGGGAAGGTCAGCATTCCAGTGTGGGAACCAGCTGAGGCTTGGAAGGAGGTGGAACCGCAAGGGGCCCCACATGGGCACGATCAGCAGGAAGCTGAAAGCTGAGACCCTTGGGGTGCAGCTGGTTTACAGCTGGAGCAGGAAGTTGGGTAGGGAAGGGCCCACGACACATTCTATTCTCACCTGGTGGGATCTCTGTACCTGCTCACCATCTGTCACCTGGCCTCTGTGTCTAGGTACCTGGCTGAGCTCTGTGGTGTCGGCACCTGCGGAGGAGAGCCCAGGGCAGCCTTCCCCACTGTGAGTCCTGCCGGCTGCAGGGAGGGGGTGTGGCTGGGCGTGGCCACCTGGGTGGGGCTGCAGGGCACATGGTTGAGCCCCTCTCCTTGCTGTCCCCAGGGGGTGAGGCTGCTCTCCTACCTCTACCAGGAGGCCCTGGACAACTGCAGCAACGAGCACTACCCAGTGCTGCTGTCCCTGCTCAAGACCAGCTGCGAGCCCTACACGAGGTGGGGGGGCCGCGCAGTCCCAGCAGATGGCCGAGCTGCAGTCCCCGGTCGGACCCCTGCTGAGCACAGGGTGCTGGGGGGGCGGGGAGGGCGTGGCAGGGGCTGGGCCTTGGCTCCCTGGGCAGCCACTCCCCCCAGCGGCTGCCACGCCCGCCCTGGTGTCCACCGTGCCCCCCTCACTGCGGGCCCCGCCCCGGCAGGTTCATCCACGACTGGGTGTACAGCGGGGTCTTCAGGGACGCCCACGGCGAGTTCATGATTCAGGTGAACCCTGAGCACCTGGGCTGCAGAGGTGGGTGCCGCTGTCTCCTGGGTTGGGCGGTCGGGGGGCCGGGGCGGTCCTGGACGCAGGCCAGCCGCGTGCCCTGTCCCCGTCCAGACAAGTCTTACTGGACCCACGGCTACGTGCTCGTCTCCAAGGAGGTGGAGGACTGCGCGCCCGCCTTCCTGAAGCACGTCGCCCACGACGTGTACGTCTGTGGGAAGACCATCAACCTGCTGAAGCTCTGCTGCCCCCGGGTGAGGCGTGGCCCCCACATGTGCCTGCAGCACGCTGCCCCTTGTCCCTCTGGCCCCACGGAGCTGGGGTCCAGGACTGTCCTCCCCTGTCCCCCTGAGACCTGGCTGTTTGTCTGTCCTTAGCTCTGGGTCAGCACGCTGGAGCTGAGAACGTGACTTCTCCCTCCGTGTTCCCTGAGAGTTCCCTGAGGGGCCCCTGTCTCTGGGCACTTGCTCAAAGACAGGAGGAGAGTTGCAGGTGTTCCCCAGGCCAAGGGGCGGTGGGCTCCTTTCCTCCTTTTCTCCTTGTCGTGGGAGGCCTCCCGGCGGTGGGGGGGGCGCTGCAGCTGCAGGGAGACCGACCAACTGGCTTAGGCAGTTGTGTCTCCTGGCCTGGGGGCTGGCTGTGCTCTAGAGCAAGGCCTGGACCAAGGTCTGTGCCAGGATCTGTGTGCCCAAGGCCCAGGTGGCAGCGGTGGGGTGTGGGTGGATGGGCAGCCTTTGCCAGGAGGTGCCGTCTGGTGTCTGAGCAGAGAGGCGGGAGGGCCAGCCACGTGGACCTGGGACACCAGGCAGCAGGCACAGCAGGTGGAAGCCAGACGGGGGGCCAGTGCGGGGCTGGGCAGGGTCAGGGCAGAGGAGGGGCCAGGTTCAGCCTGCGGCCAATGGCGTCCCTCCAGTGCTGGGCTGGGAACAGATTAGAGTGGCCAGGACAGGTGCAGGGGCTGTGCAGGTAAACTTGGGGGGAGCAGCCAGGAGCTACCCCCAAGACTGGCAGCAGGTGAGCTTCCAGGGGTGGCGTGGAGCAGGGCCCAGTCTGCCCAGTCTGCGTGGGTGGCGCCTGGTGAGGGAGGCTCCCTACCTCCAGTTCCTCGCAGACCTTCTGAAGGTCATCCGAGGGGTCAGGTGTGCCTCTGCTGCAGGGGCCTGGGCCTAGGCAGGGGCCCCACGCAGCTGGTCTGGTGTCCTCGGAGACGTGGAGGATGTCATGCCCCTTGGTTGAGGAGTGAACTGTCCATGTGGGTGACAGAGGCTGGGAAGCAGAGCCAGGTGTGGAGCTGCGTGTCACCGGGCTCACGGCGGGCTCTCCCTCCTTGGCAGCATTACCTCTGCTGGTCCGACGTCCCCGTCCCCCGGATCTCGGTGATCTTCTCCCTCGAGGAGTTGAAGGAGATCGAGAAGGACTGTGCCATCTATGTGGGGCGGATGGAGAGGGTGGCACGCCACAGCTCTGTCAGCAAGGAGGAGAAGGTTCGAGGACCCCGGCCCGAGGGCTTCCTTCCCACCTGCCTGTCCTCCCAGGGGCGGGAGCCAGCCCTGCCCCTGGTGCTCTCTGTGCTGTTGGTAGGGGTGCCCAGGGCAGGGGCTTTGTCCTCTTCTCCCCAAGCTCACTGGACACTGGAGAGGGAGCAGGCCCTCCACCCCCGAGGGCAGGCACTGCCTGAGCTCCTTGGTTTCCTCGGAGGCAAGCACACTCGGGCCTGGGGTCTTGGCCCCGGGTCACTGTGTGGGACCTCGCCAGTTGCCCTGGCAGACTTCCTTGTCCCGACTTAGGACAAGGCGCCTCCCCTCACAGGCCAGCCGGCCGGAGTGCGACCACTGACGGTCTTTTGCAGGAATTACGAATGGAAATTGCTAAACAAGAGTTGATCGTCCAGGCCCGGGAAGCTGCGTCCAGGGTCTTAAGTGCGCTGAGTGGTGCGTGTGGCTCAGGCCCTCCCTCTGTGGTTCTGGGGGCCGCCTGCTGGGGGCTCCTCACAGGGGCACTTTCTCTGTCTCCTGGCAGAGCGGCAGGTGTCTGAACGGATGGCCTTGGACGCCCGGAAGCGAGAGCAGTTCCAGAGGCTGAAAGAGCAGTTTGTGAAAGACCAGGAGGTGGGGTGGCTGCAGGTCCTGGCGGGGAGAAGCAGGCTCCAGGGGTCGGGAGGGGTCGGGTTTGACCCCTGAGGCCGCACGTGCGTGTTGTACAGCGACGCCTGGCGGCCAGACAGGAAGAGCTGGACGACGACTTCAGCTTCGCCCGTGAGCGCCGGGACCGGGAGAGGAGACTGAAGGCCCTGGAGGAGCAGCTGGAGAGGAGGGCACGGTAGGGCGGTGGGGGCGGAGCCGCCTTGGGTGAGGGCGTGGCAGGGCCTGGTAGCTGGTTCCATCCTAGCGATGGTCGTTCAACTTTTTAAAGGTTTTATTTATTTATTTCATAGACGGGGGGAAGGGAAGGAGAAAGAGAAACATCAACGTGTGGTTACCTCTTGTGCGCCCTCTACCGGGAACCTGGCCTGCAACCCAGGCCTGTGCCCTCACTGGGAATCGAACTGGCGACCCTGTGGTTCACAGGCCAGCGCTCAGTCCGCTGAGCCACACCAGCTGGGACTCGTTTGACTTTTCATGTTGACAATTTTTGGTTCGTCATCTGGACTCTAAGCATCCACTTGGCCTCAGTGGTTCTGGACGTGGACCTTCGCACACTCGGGTGTCCTTAGCCGCCCGCAGGGTGTCTGCCTTTGTGGGGGGGATGTCCCTTCCTGCTCTCGGCCTTGGCCATCTGACCTCATCCTGTTTGTAGAGCTGTGGACTGGAACCAGAGTGATGTGCACACATGCCTGTGTGTGTGCACACATGTATGCACGGCACATGTCTGTGATATGTGCCCGTGGGTGTGGCATGTGGTTGGTGTTACTCTTCTTTCTGCCCAGCCGAGGAAGGGAGGCCTTGCGTGCCAAGGGCCCTGGGCCTCAGGCCGCGTGGGGCTCACCTGGTGTCCGTTCGGCAAGCCCTCGGGCGTGCTGCCCCTGCTGGGCAGGGTGACCGGCCTGGTGGGGCCCCTGCAGGCGCTGGTGGCCTGGGGAAGGTGCCAGGCTGTGCAGACCACCCACGGGGCCTCTGTCACAGAGAACCATCCCCAAGGGGAGACAGCTGGCCAGTGTGGGGTGACTGGTGACCAGTCCTCTCTGGATGTGGCTTCAGGCAGGCGCTGGTTGACCATTATAGCAAGTTGTCTGCAGAGGCAGCTCGCCGAGAGCAGAAGGCACTGTGGAAAATCCAGAGGCACAGACTGGCGAGCGTACGGGTTCGCTTTCTCCTCGAAGAGCAGGAGCGCATTCAGGTGTGTGTCGGGGCAGCTGTGCGCCTGGGCTCCGGGGAACTCAGTATCCCCCGACACTTCACGCAGACCTGTGTGCCCTTCTGGGGGGGGTCGGCAACTCACCAGAGTTGCTCGGAGACGTGGCTGGGGAGGGGCTGTGAGTTCTGTGTGGGTGAGAGCAGGGCGCCGCACAGCCCTTGCTTGTCTGGCCCCCGCAGCAGTTGTGGCTGGTGGGTGCGGGGCTCCGGGCCAGGTTGTTTGGGTTTGAGTGACAGGTCTGCCCCTCCCCCATGCGGCTGCTGCCTCACATCTGCTAATTGAATTGCAGGCCATGCTGAAAGATGCATCTGAGGGAAAGCCCCTAGAGCCACTGGCCGCCCTCCCAAGTGCACGCTCCCAGGTGAGGGGCTGAGGCAGGATCCAGGGCATGTAGCATGGGGCTGCGTTGGGTGCTTGGGCTGATGCTGCCCAGGGAGTGCAGTGGATGCCTATCCTGTGTCTCCATAGCCCCCAACTTACGGGTTTTGGTGCTGGTTGCAGAACCGAACTTGGGGACAGAGCCAGATAACCAGCAGCACCAACGTGCACTTGTGTTTCAGGCCTTGTCTCCAGGTCCCAAGTACCCCAGTGGAGGTGGCAGCTGTGATTCTGGGTGTGCAGAGCAGCATGTGGCTGCCTGGGATGGCCCGAGCAAGCTGATGCCACAGCCCCTTGAACCTGCAGCAGCGGGGACCTGCGGCTCAGAACTGGGAGCAGGGTTGCAGCCAGGGCAGGCGGAAGGGCCACATCTGTACTCTGCAGGCCTCAGCGTCCAGGATTTCCTGCCCATGGGCCAGGGTGCTGAGCAGCCACTGGACACTGAGGAGACCTGTGTCCTGGAGGAGGCACTGCAGACCATCGGCTCAGACCTGCCCACCTCGGCTTCATCCACAGTGACAGACACAGGGTGCCCTGCGCCACAGGAATACGATTTCAGAACTGTCCTGAGGCCAGCTGTGGTCACCTCGGCCTCCTCTGGGTCCCTCCAGATTATAGGAGGCAGCTTGGGCTGTGAGGAGCTGCAGCTGTGGCAGAACACTGACATGCAGCTGGACACCTGTGTCACAGATGAGCAAGTGGCTCTGCCTTATCCACACCTGCTCAGGAATGGCCGCCCCCAGGAGGGGAGCAGCCCGGCCGTGGGACAGCCCCTTGGGCAGGTGTCAGAGGGTGGTATTCTCACAGGGGGTTCTGCTGCCGGAACAGTCCCCTCCCGGCCACGGTGGAACGTCCACGGGCACGTGTCTGACGCCAGCATCAGGGTCGGGGAGAACGTGTGGGATGTGGCACCCTCCCGGCCACGGTGGAACGTCCACGGGCACGTGTCTGATGCCAGCATCAGGGTCGGGGAGAACGTGTGGGATGTGGCACCCTCCCGGCCACGGTGGAATGTCCACGGACATGTGTCTGATGCCAGCATCAGGGTTGGGGACAATGTGTGGGATGTGGCATCCTCCCGGCCACGGTGGAACGTCCACGGGCACGTGTCTGACGCCAGCATCAGGGTCGGGGAGAACGTGTGGGATGTGGCACCCTCCCGGCCACGGTGGAATGTCCATGGACATGTGTCTCAGTCCCAGGTGATGCTGGGGGTCCTCCCAGGGGAATCCCAGCCCGATACACCCAGGCCCCTGCAGAGCCCCCCGGACCACATGTCGGACCTCAGCCCGGAAGCACAGAACCCCGCCTGGGAGGGCGAGTTGAAGTCACTGACAGGACCGCCCGCCGACGGCTGCACTCAGGTAGCTGACTCTGTCCCTGCAGAAGAGAGTGTCGTCGAGGCTTCTCCCTCTGCTTCGGCTGCGCCCGTTGCTCTGGAGGACAGCATCCCTGATGAGCCAGGTCAGTGGGAACTCAGAGCTGTCACTGATGGTGTCTGTGGGTCCAAGAGGGGGAGGGAGGGAGGGCGAGAGGCTGCTGGGCTGGGGGTTGGGAGGTGCGGCCCCACAACAGGTACTTGGCCCTGACATCCCCTCCAATGCATCTGTGTCACTCAGGTCCAGGGAAGAGTGGGGACACCAAGGACTGCTCTCCAAGGTGGCCTTTAAGCTCACAGGTTGGTAGATGGGTCGGGTGGGGGAGTGTGCTGTGCTGCCCACGCCATCCCTGGCCTTGCATGGACAGTGGACCATCTCCGCCCTCCCCGGCCCACCACCCCTTCACCCCCCACAAGAGGAAGGGGCAGGTGTCTTAAGGCTGGTTGTCTTAGGAGAGTGCCGCTGCCCGGAGCAGCCCAGACCTCGGCGAGGAGGAGGAAGAGGCAGTGGCCAGGCGCCTGGGCAGGGAGCAGGCCTACCTGGCAGGCCTGGTGGGGCAGTACCGCCTGGAGCAGTACCCGGACAGCTACGAGGCCATGTGTGAGTGGCGGGCGGGCGGGCGGGGGAGTCTCCAGCAACGAGCCCTGGGTGGACAGCGGGCTGTGTTCTCCTGCAGCAACGGCCCCTGTCGCGCGCCTCCTACACCACGGGCTCCCCCGGGCCTTTGCCCTCCCTGAGGATGCCCGCGGCCTGTCGGACGCAGATGACGCCATGGATGAGACTGCCGTGCAGCTGAGCGAGCTGCTGCCGCTGCCGGTGCTCATGAAGCACTCGATCACCGCGCCGCTGGCTGCGCAGTGAGTGCCGGCGCCCCAACTCTGATTGGCCCCGCCCCTGGCCCCGCCCCACACTGATCCGTCCCTTCCCCAGCGTCGCCCTGGTGAACAAGGCCGCGGTCGACTACTTCTTCGTGGAGCTGCAGCTGGAGGCCCACTTCGAGGCGCTGCGGCACTTCCTGCTGATGGAGGACGGCGAGTTTGCGCAGTCCCTGAGCGACCTGCTCTTTGAGAAGGTGAGCCCGGGGACTGGCTGTGGGTCTGTGGGCTGCGGGGACGGGTGCAGGGTGTGGGACCGCCACCGTACCGATCCTGCACCCGCGGCCTCTCTGCAGCTGGGCGCGGGGCAGACGCCCGGGGAGCTGCTGAACCCGCTGGCGTTGAACACGGTGCTGCGCAGGGCACTGCAGTACAGCCTGCACGGCGACTCCCCGCTCGCCGACAACCTCTCCTTCGCCCTCAAGTTCTTGCCCGAGGCCTTCGTCCCCAACGCCCCGGACGTGCTGAGCTGCTTGGAGCTCAGGTACAAGGTTAGCAGAGCTTCGCTGTGGGTAGGCTGGGCTGCTGGGCCGGGCGGCCCCGTAGGTCTGCTGAGCTGCCCCCTCGCAGGTTGACTGGCCCCTCAACATCGTCATCACCGAGAGCTGCCTGAGCAGGTACAGCGGCATCTTCTCCTTCCTGCTGCAGCTGAAGCTCATGATGTGGACGCTCAAGGACGTCTGCTTCCACCTCAAGCGCACAGGTGAGGCCTGTCCGAGCCTGCGCCTCTCCGCTTCCGGTGGAGGCCGTGGCGCCCCTGCTCACCCCTGCCCCCTGCGCAGCCCTGGTGAGCCCCGCGGCCGGCTCTGTGCAGTTCCGCCAGCTGCAGCTCTTCAAGCACGAGATGCAGCACTTTGTGAAGGTCACCCAGGGCTACATCGCCAACCAGATCCTGCACGTCACCTGGTGCGAGTTCCGGGCCAGGCTGGCTGCCGTGGGCGACCTCGAGGAGGTGCAGCGTGCCCATGCCGAGTACCTGCACAAGGCCGTCTTCAGGTGACTGTGGACACTGGGTGCCCAGGGTGCCGGCGCTGGCCTCAGGCCAGGACACCCACCTTCAGCATTGCCCCTCGCTCCCCAGGGGCCTGCTGACGGAGAAGGCAGCGCCTGTCATGAACATCATCCACAGCGTCTTCAGCTTGGTCCTCAAGTTCCGCAGCCAGCTCATCTCCCAGCCCTGGGGCCCAGCTAGCGGCCCCCGAGGCGCTGAGCACCCCAACTTTGCTCTCATGCAACAGTCCTACAGCACCTTCAAGTACTACTCCCACTTCCTCTTTAAAGGTAAGCCATCCCCGCTGCTGGGCGGGCTTTGGGGCCTAGGTCAGGGTCCTAAGGGGGCCCAGGCTAGCTACTTGCCCCCCAACCCCCACAGTGGTGACCAAGCTGGTGAACCGCGGCTACCAGCCCCACCTGGAGGACTTCCTCCTGCGCATTAACTTCAACAATTACTACCAGGACGCCTGAGGCCTGCTTCGCAGCACCCAGGTACCGTCACGCTAAGGTGCCTCTCCTGGGTGGGTCCCGTTGCCAGGTGGGGGGTCAGGTGACCACAGAGACAGGCCTTGGAAGCTGCTCTTTTATTTAGGGGGCTGGCACCACGACGAGCAGGAGCCACGCTGCGCCCTCCTGGGCCCGGTGCCCCTGCCGAGCTGTCCTTGCACAGCTCAGCTCCTTCCGGGGAGGGCGCCGGTCGTGGGCCTGTGCTGGGCTGCTGAGTCGGTGTCGGACAGAGACGGGTCAGGTCCTGACTGGACATCTCTGCCGTCATGGAGAGACGGGCGTGTGGCGCTGCTCCACCTGCTGGGCGCCGCCTCATGGGCTCAGCACAACTTGGGGCCTTGGGGGCCTCCCGGTGTTTAGGTCCCCAAGGCGATTACGAGGATCATGTCACACACAGTTCCGCTGCCCAGAGCGGGGGCTTGCTGCTGTAGGAGCGCCGCCTCTCCGCTGCCCTGCTGGCTCCCTCAGGCTCAGTGGCCTCTGGGACGGCGGCAGCCTCTCCCTCCCTTTGGTACGGGGCCTCCAGCAGCTTCAGCACCCGCCGCACCTGGAGCGGAGCAGGGGGGAGGTTGTTGGGGTTGCCCTTCCACCCACAGCCCCGCCTCTGCCGTGGGACCCAGGGATAGAGGAGGGATGGGTGTGTCCTTGCCTCTGAAAAGTCTCCACTCTCGGCAGCTTCGATGGCGTTCTGCGCAATGTAGTTCCGCAGGACGTATTTGGGGTTGTTGGCATGCATGACACGCACACGCTCAGCCTGCCAGGTGTCGGTATCACCGGCACCGTCCCTGTCCTTCTCCAGCCTGGCTCTAGAATCACATCCAAGCCCAACTTTGTAGCAGCTGCAGCCCCCACCCCTCCTCCATTTGGTCCCTGGAGATGGTGCCGCGGATAGTCGGTACCTCACCAACCCTGGGCAGCGGGCCAGCCTCACCTGTACTCCTGGAGCCAGCCGGCCCAGTGGCTCCTGTTCCTGCTCAGCAGCTCAGCCGGGCTCAGCTGCTCCAGCCGGGACTGCTGCTCCACACGCTCCAGCTCCTTTGTTATGTTGGCCCGGCTGCCGATGAGCGCGAAGAGCTGCGGGTTCGACTGCGCCAGCATCAGCATCATGGACAGCTGCCTGGGGGTGGGGTAGGAGTGTGTCCAGGAGGCTGCAGTGTCCCCACCCCTGGCTGTGGACCGTGACGTGGGACTGCTGGACACCTCGATGAAGGCTGTCCCGAAGGAGGAGAAAATGACCTCAGCCACCCTGCTACCCCTGCCTACAGCCTGACCAGAGGGGAGCACAGGCCAACGGATGTGGCAGGTGCAAGGGCACCTACCAGCTGCTCACTCTCCTTCAGCAGCCCCTCCATGTGATGGACAGAGCTGCACCCCAGGAGTGGATACCAGTGACTGACTTGGGCAGACCGCTGGGGTGGTCTGGTAGGGTATGGGACACCTGGATCCCAGAGACCAGGGGTTGGCATCCTCTCCTGCTTGGCACCCACCTCTGTTCCACATAGCACTGACTTACCTGGGTGATCACTGCTGTCGGGCATAGGGCCTGCCAGCTGGTCAGTCCGATGTGCCCAGAGCTCTCAGCCCACTCCCCACACTGCTGCACTGAACTCCCCCCTGACTGTGGTCTGTTGGCTTGTTTATCAAAATCCATAGCTATATCTCCAGTGTCTTGTCCTGACTGTGGGCTGTGCCTCTCCCAGCGGGAGGCGGTGCAGAAAGCATGGCCTGGTGGGAACCCGAGGGCCCACGGGCTCTTCTGGGGCAGACCTGAGAGCAGGCCGGGAAGCCTCCCCAGGGCAGACACTTCTGCCCCCCAGGCTGTGTCACCTGGCCTTCCCATACCACCACCAGCATCGCTCTCCTTTCCTCTGACCCTCCCCTATTCCAGGGGGTGGGGCAGCCAACTGGGCCCTGGGGTCCAGCTCCTGTACCCAACACCCTGATGTGCACATCTCCCCCATCCTAAAGGGCTCTCCCTTTCTGGAAGCAAATTCCAAGGAAACAAGACCTGAGCACCCACCGGGGATCCATCTGCGGGCGGAAGGCGACCCTCAGTTCCTCCAGGGAGGCGCACTGTTCAGTCAGCGCGGTCAGGACCTCGGCCGAGTCCGCAGACTCGGACCCCGTGGGGAAGGAGCTCAGCAGGTAGAAGGTGTTTGTGAAGTCGGCACCTGGAACACACAGCTGCTCTGGGTGCTGGGAGGCAGGGCCGGGCCCTGCACGTCCCTCCTGTAGCACTGTCCCCTCCCAGACTGACCCCTGCTCGTCCTGCCGACACGGTGGGAACCACTCTGCGTCAGGTCCAGGGTCTCCTCTGGCCTGTCCCCCAGCTCGGGTGCCACTCTGGAGGTGGCAAGGCCCCCAGCCCCAGTCCCTTCCTCTGTAAAGTGGGTGCAGGGCGCAGGCCCTGGGGCGCCCGGCCCTCGAGCTGCAGTGCCCACAAGCCTCTCAGCAGAGGGCTCAGCGTGACCGGTTAGAATGCACTGTCACCACGCTCCTGAGGAAGCACCCCAAAGCCGCACACACGAGGAAACGAGGAGTCCGTGCACCGTGCTACCGAAGCAGCAGCTGAGCGTGAGCTCAGTGGTGGAGAGGACGAGGGCCGAGACGGTGTGAGACAAGACAGACAGCAAGATGACAGACGTACTTCCATCAGCAACTGCTTTAGCAGGAAGTGAATTAAACTCCCATCAAAAGGCAGAGATCGGCAGGATGGATTTAAAATGCTCCCACTGCACTGTCTCTAAGACTCTAGACTCCAGGAAGTTGAAAGTGAAGGGATGGAAGAAAACGTCCCGTGCAAATGTCCCAGAAGAGCTCAGTGGCTCCATGTCAGACAAAACAGGCTTTAAGTGAAAAAATGTATAAAAGACAAAGAAGAGCATTAATGTCTGATGTACTTGAACGCTAAGTATGAACACGTGCCCTGAACGGGAGCTCCAGGACACAAGGCGAATGTCCCAAAACTGAAGGGAGAGACAGGCACAGCCCACTTCCAACAGCGGGTACGGCGCACGCCCTGGCCAGGAGGCTCGGCTGCAGCAGCGTCCCGCACACAGAAAGGCTGCGGGTCCACCAGCCCACCCCTGTCAGGGAACGTGCCTCAGCTGCAGGTTTGATTCCCGGTGAGGGTGTGCGCAGGAGGCAACTGATCGGTGTGCCTGCATCGCTGCTTCTCTCCCCGCCCCCCAAGTCAATAACATCCTCGGGGGAGGATTTAAAAAAGCACCAGCAGGTATGACGTCCAGACGGAAGACCAAGGACACAGGGAACCTGAACAGTGAGCCAACAAGATCACGCGGTTCTGTCCCGCGGAGCCACACGCTGTTGGAAGGCACCCCCCCTGACTGCCCCGTGAGGCCGCAAGGCTGGTTTTAACTCCTTCAGAAGGACTGCAGTCTTCTCCAGCCACGGTGCAACGGAACTAGAAATCACAACCGAAAACCTGGAAAATTCACAAATCGTGAACATCTACATAACCAATGGGTCCAACAAAGAAATTCTAAAAGATTATAAAATACTCAGCACAGCGCAACTGCTCACAGACGTGTCGCTGTGGACGCTGGCGTTAACAGAGCAGGTCTGTGATCGCAAACACGGTTTGTGTGAGTGTGATGCACAGACATCAGATGCCGTACGAAGTGGGCGTGCTGTACGTCACACGTCAGTCAGGAGAACCTCAACTCAGCCACCTCAGACACTAATGGAGCAGGAAAACAACGTAAGAGTAAAGTCCGCAGAATGGAAGGAGATAACGACTGGAGCAGAGAGAAATGAAAAACAGGAGTCAATGAAACAGACTTGGTTCTTTGAAAAGATCAACAAAACTTAGATACACTGACAAAAAGAAAAGACAGCTAAAATCAGAAATCAAAGTGTGAACATCATCATTAATCACAGAAATAAAAGACTATAAGAATACACAAATTCCTAGAAACAAATTATGAGACAGACTCAAGAAAAGGAAATCTAGATAGTTCTATAACTAGTGAGGGCATGGAATTACTAACCCGATACTTCCCACACATGAAAAGGCCAGGACCTGACAGCCTCGCTGCTGAATTCTGTCGAACATTCACAGAAGGACGAACACAGCTCCTTCTCAAGCTCTACTAAAAAACAGGGAACCCTTTCTCCTTTATTCTGAGACCAGCAGGGCCTCGATCCCAACGCCGCGAGACGCTGCGGGGAAAGGAGACTGCAGGCCAACCTGCTGATGAGTACAGAGACGAAAGTCCTCAACAGAAGGCTCACAAACCAGTCAGTACGTTAAGGGGAGCAGGCACCACGACCAAGCAGGATCTGTCCCAGGACCGCAGGGGCCGTCCCGTGGACTGGGCATCTGTTGCCCGTGTCTGTGCACGGAACCTCCATCCCCAGAGGGACAGAGTCAGGAGGCCGGTCCTAGGGAGGCAGTCAGGCCATGAGGGTGGGGCCTGAGAGGGCACGCATGTCCTTGTCAGGAGAGACAGATCTGCTCTGCCCTGCCCTGCGAGGACCCAGCACGAGGTCAGCCGTCTGTAAATGAGGAAGAGGTGTCACCAGGGCCCCCCCGTGCTGGCCCCTGGCCTTGAACTCCCAGCCTCCGGGACTGAGAGATCCATGTCCATCGGCTGAGGCCCCGCCTGGCCATTTATCACAGCAGCTTAAACGGACTAAGACAAGCTATGAACGAAGGTGTAAGCCCGTGTTATCTCGCCTGGTGCAGAACGGTGCAAACACTCCCACTAGAAATGGGGGGACACTTCCTGAACCCGTGACGGGCACACAGGAGAGGCTCAGAGTAGCGTCGCCCAGGGTGGTAGAGGACAGCACACCCCCTCTGTGCCAGCCGGGGCGCCAGGCGAGCAGCGCGCCCCGAAGTCCCACTGGAGATGCACTCCGGTGTCTGCACGTCCGTTTTCACGGGACCCAAGGGCAGAAGTCGACCCCACCGCACTGGTGGGTGGTGGCTGGGCACAGCAGGTCTGTCCGTCAGTGCAGCGTCCCTCAGGCTTAACTGGCACGGTGGGCCCGGAGGACGTGCTGCTCAGTGACATCAGCCGGACGCGAAAGGACGGCTGCTGTGGGGTGTCACGTCCGAGGCCCGAAGCAGTCAGACTCTCAGGCACAGCAAGGAGGAAGTGGGTGCCAGAGGGCTCCGTGAAGTGTGTCTGACGGGGACAGAGTTTCAGTTGGGGAAGATGGAAAGTTCTGGATGGGCGGTGGTGATGGCCGCACCACAGTGGGAACACACGCAATGCCGCTGGGATGTGCACGAGCGATGGTTACAGGGGACGTTGCGCCTGTGTGCATTTTACCACAGTGCAAACACAGCCCACCCCCACTCACCGGTCAGCTGCATGGTCTCCAGGAGCTTGGCCACCAGGGTCGCGTCCTCTTCCCGCTCGGCCCGCACGAGCCCCAGCTTCCCGCGCATCTTGTGCAGGTAGTGCCTGCGGAACTCAGCCTCGTACTCCTCGGCCAGGATGGCCTCGCCCACCTCGAGGGGCAGCTCAGGCTGCAGGGCCTCCGCCAGCTTCTGCAGGTTCCACTTGCACACCTCCGGCTGCTTGCTGTACGTGTAGCGCCCGGCGTTGTCCGAGGCATTGCACACGTGGTCGGGGTCATACCTGCCACACGGGGGAGAAGGCGCTGCCCAAGGGGACTTGTTAAGGGGGCTGTGGGTGCCCGAAGTGCTCGTGTGGCCGCCGCTCTCGTGCGCAGCCCCCCGGCCCTGCAGCTGTCCTCCACTCTCCTGCCCACTGAGTCAGCACCAGCCCTGGCGGTTCCACCGCAAGAGCAGGAAGCAGAAGTCCTCGGTGCGGCCCGGGCGCCCTGCCCCCCACTGGCGCTGCCCTCTCTGAGCACCGCCTGCCCGTCCTTGCCTCTCCGTCTTCGCCCAGGAGGGGGCGCCCTGTTACAGTGCTTCTCGGCGTGAAACCCTCCGCGGCCAGCCCACCGACCAGGCGGGAGCCACCCTGTGAGCAGGGACCGCCACGTGCGCCTGCAGGCCCCTCCCCTGCCCAGCGCAGGGCACGTGGGGGTGCGCCCACCTGTCCAGGAAGCCGAAGGGCCCGTAGTCGATGGTGACCCCCACAATGCTCATGTTGTCCGTGTTGAGCACGCCGTGGCAGAAGCCGACGCACTGCCACTCCGCTACCATCCGGGCCGTGCGCCGCGTCACCTGAGGCAGGACGGGCCAGGTTGCTCCCTGCAGCCCCGCCGCCCGCCTGCTTCCCTCCCCGGAGAGCTGTGCCCCTTTGCGGGGTCCCATCCCAGACCCCATCATCCACCTGCTTTTTGTGCTCGCTGGTTTGGGCTTTTCCCAGGAAAGCCACGGAGCCCAGCATTCCCATGACTCAAGCCCAGTAGGACGACCACGAGGAAACGAACGTCGCCACGTTGTCAGGCGAAACCCGCCCGGGGCCAGACCCCTGTGCCGGCCCTGCCTTATGCCAGGGGCTACCCGGGAAGGAGGTTCGAATGGCCTGCCCACCGTGGCCAGGGCCAGCCACCAGCCCTGCTGCACCAGGCCCCCTGCCCAGTGCCCCATGCAGCCTTGAGGACGTGCCGGCCACAGGGAGAGCAGGGGCCCCACAAGCCGCTCCCCACTGCCCAGCGCCCAGACACTGGCCTGCACGTGCCACGCCTCGCGTGAGGCAGGGTGTTCCAGACTGGGCAGCACCATCCCTTCAGCTTCACCAACGGAGACCTTGCGACCGCCAGACCACCGTGGTGGGTGGAACTGAGCTCACGCCCCAGCCCGGCACGGTCCAGGCAAAGACGGAAGGAGAGGAGTGCAGCAGCAGGGGGCTCAGGAGCCAGCGGTGCAGCGCAGGCCCCCTTCCGGGACGGAGTGCTGACCCAGGCCCCGCCCCCAGGCAGGCGGACCGAGCGCCCTCAGGAACCCACCTCGCGGAAGAAGGCGGCGTTCCTCTGCACAGTGTCGCTGGCGTGAGCGGCCTGGATTTCAGGGTAGAAAGTGCTGATCGCATAGTCCAGCATCTGCACTCGAATGTCGTTCCTGCCCACGCTGGGGCCTGCGCGCCCCGTGTCCTCGTCCTCGGGCTTGAAGATCTCAAAGGACCCGAACCTGGAGGGAGACCCACGTTTTCAACGGTTAACCCCGGGTCTTCCCCCCACCCCCTCCTGGGAGGAACAGGAAGAGGGAGAAGTTGGGCTGCTGGACCCTCAGCTGACAGTGGGAGGACAGACACTGACCCACACAAAGTCTGCCCAGGCACCAGCCTCTCAGTTCACGTGAGGTCCTGTTCCACGCGGCCCCGGGCGTGCGCGAGGGAGGCCCAAGAACGCCACAGCTGACACTGCCCCCCGACCCCACCGGACAGGAGGGGCTCTGTGCTCACCTGCCCACACCTAGGGGCATGGCTGTCACTGGCGTCCTGCAGTGCGGTGACCCGCAGGACACTGCCCAGTTCTCCATCGCAGTGACTGTCCCCTGGGGACAGGAAGGACTGTCTGGAGACACTGTGGGTTGTCGTGACAGGTTACCACCAGCAGCCAGCGGGTGGAGGCCAGGGATGCTGCCCAGCACCCGGCGAGGCCCAGGACGGCCCCAGGACAGCCCCACGGCACGGGGCGACGGGTCGGAATGCTGGTGGAGCCACAGCTGGGAGAAACTCCTGGTCTCTTGGGACAAGGCCGGCCCCTGCCCTGGCTCCTGCCATCCCCAGGTGGAAAAAGGGAGCACTGGAGACTGGCCTGGTGGCAGCTGAGCCATCTTGGGTGCTGTGACATGCACGTCCAGGTTCAGTGTGGCCCCACAGCCTTCTCCTGACAGCTCTGGATTCGATGCCACATGGCCCAGTGATGTCACATCAGGGACGGAACCAGAAAGGAGTCAGGTCAGTGAGGGGTGTGCGGGCCACAGGCACACCAAGCAGGGACGGCCCCTTTCTCAGAGTGACCAAGTGAGGCCGCTTTCCTGTGCGTTTCATGTGCCCCTGCCACACAGTCCGAGCACACAGCGCCGTCTGCCCCTCCCACACCCCTGCTCGGGCAGCCCGGCCTCTGACGGGCTGCACCCTTCGCTCGTGCTGCAGGCGCCTGCCAGCCAGCTGCGCCCAGCCGCCACTGCCGTCTCCTCCAGCGGCGGCAAGGACCTGGACGAGGGCGCGTGGGCTGGCTGGGCGCGACTGCCCCCGTGCAGGACAGGACTCCCGACCCAGAAAACACCCAGTGCCTTCTGCTGGCAGGCCCCACCCTGTGGGCCAGAGCATCTCCTTCACGGGCCGTCCTGGCTCCGCTGTTCTGGGGACTGGCCGGGCCGGGCCCTGAACGTGTCCCCGGGCTGCCCAGGGACATCTCCTGTAACTGGGGAGCTGCACACGGGCAGATAGGCCCGCGGAGCCACAGTACCTGAGGAAAGTGGGAGCTATTCGCAACACGACCGCGCACGGCTCAGGCTTGGGGTTGCCATCATAGAACACGTCACGCACGACTGTGGAGCTGGATGTGACGCAGGCGCCGGCCCGCGTGGTGGGGACCCCCAGGTGGAACATGGCCTCGCTGCACAGGAACTCCCGGATGCTGGACCGCAGGACCTTGCGGCCGTCAGCCTGTCTGGAAGCAAACCCAGAGGTCACCGAGCAGCTCGGGCGGGTGACCACTCCACACCGAGGGCCGGGGGCAGAGGGGAGGGACCCGGGGGGCGCACACTGACGTCACGGGCAGCTGTGACGTCACTGTAAAAAGTCCTTCTGCGGGACACCAGATGGTGACAGGCCCCGGTGCTGCCCCAGGTCTGGAGCCACAGTGCCAGCACTGGCCCGGGACACGGGCCCAGCCTGCCCGTCACAGCGCACTCGCACCCGCGCTCGGGCACCCAAGGTTGTGTTTTCCTGCGTTTACAGAAACGTTTGTCACATGATAGTGCACGCACAACATATCGCTCGCAGTGGGGGGGCAACCTCAGACTGCCTTGGGCAGTCTTGGATGACCTCAAGGTTTTCCACACTAACCCTGCGTTACTATTAATTTTTTAAAGATTTAGTTGATTTATTTATTTAGACAGAGGGGAAGGGAAGAAGAAAGAGAGGAAGGGAAACATCAATGTGTGGTTGCCCATCACATGTCCCCAACTGGGGACCTGGCCTGCAACCCAGGTGTGTGCCCTGACTGGGAATCGAACTGATGACCTTTCGGTTTGTAGGCCCACACTCAATCCACTGAGCTACACCCGCCAGGGCGCCCTACGTTATTTTTAATAGACTACTTTCCAGAGTAGTTTTAGCTTCACAGAAAAACTGAGTGGTAGGCGCAGAGGCTTCCCGCACACCCCTTGCGCCCCCACACTCACAGCCTCCCGCCATCAACATCCCCACCAGACGAGTCATCAGGACTCATGAACCCACAGACACGCCCCGTCCCCCACAGTCCAGAGCCCACAGCGCCGTCCTGCACTCTGTGGGGCTGGACAAATGCGTGGGGACGCGTCTCCAGCACTAGTGTCCACAGAGCCGCACGGCCCAGAAGTCCTCTGTGCCGACCGCCCCTCCCTCCCGGGAGCCTGCGGTCCCTTGGTCTCCACAGGCTCTGCCTTCCTGGACGTCAGACTTGGAATCACAGTGTGCGACCTTGCAGACTGGCTTCTGTCACTCAGTCGTCTGAGCTACTTTCCTCCACGTCTCTTCTTTTTTAAAAAAAAAACACTTGTTACTTTTGAGTTTTTTCCCTGTGGCCTGGTGATGGGACGGGTCACGTGGCTGACATCTGACCACTGAAGCAGCTGGTGGCCCTGAGACACACCCCATGTGGCCGTGGGGTGCGGTTCCCCTCACACCGTGTTGGACTCGATTTACTAAAACTCGGTTGAAGACTTTGCATCTGTGTTCGTGAGAGATACTGCTCTGCCGTTTTTCTGTATTTCTCGGTCTGGGCTTGGTATTGGGGTAACGCTGGCCCCCCAGGATGGGTTAGGAAGTCTCCCTCTGCCCCCAGACTCTGAAACTGTACAGAACTGGTACCGTTTCTCCTGAAATGTGTGGGAGACTCACCAGGGACCCCACCTGGGCCTGGTGCTCTCTGCTTTGGAAGGCTGCTAATTGTTGGTTCAGTTTCTTTCACAGCCGTGGGCCTGTGCCGTTGTCCCTTCCGTCCTGCGTGGGCGCAGAGGTGCTGGTGACGCCCCCTCCCCACCCTCTCGGTGTCCTGGGGTCCGTAGTGACGCCCCTCCCTCCGTGGCCGTCACCAGCGGTTTGTGTCCTTCGTTGTTCCTCGGTGAGCCTGGCTAGCGGACGGTTGATTTCACTCCTCTGTTCCAAGAATCTGCTTTCGGCCCTGACAGTGTGGCTCAGTGGATTGAGCGTGGCCTGTGAACTGGACCGGCGCTGGTCCCCGTCAGGGCACATGCCTGGGCTGTGGACCAATGCAACGATGTTCCCCTCCCTGTCTCCCTCCTGTCCCTTCTCTCTAAAAAATAAATAAATAAAACCTTTTAAAAAATTCGGTTTTTGGTTTAGTTTATTTCCTATTTCAATCTCTGCTCTAATTTTTTTTTTTCTTCTGCTTACTTTGGATTTGATTTGCTCTTTTTCTAATTTCTTAAGGTGAAAGACTAGATAATTCGTTTTAGACCTTTCTTATTTACTAACATTTGCATTCAATGCTATGTATTTCCCGTAAATTTTAAGTTGTTTTCATTTTCATTTCATTCAAAACATTTGAAAATCTCTCTTGAGAGGCCCTCTTTGACCGACGTGTTATTCAGGTATGTGTAACCTAATCTCCAAGTACTTTGGCATTTCCCAGCTTCTTCCTCTTCTCTTACGGATTTCTAGTTGATTCCATTGTGCCAGAGAGCAAACGTGGCGCTTCCTGTTCTCTCCCATTTGTTCCGGAGAGTTTGTGGCCGGGAGCTCTGCCTGGGCGCACTCACGCGAGCTTGAGAAGGACACGTCGGCTGTTGTGGGCAAAGGAATCTGGGGACGTCGACTGCATCCGTTGGTTGATGGTGCTGTTGAATTCAGCTGCGCTTTTACTGATTTTCTGGCAGCTGAATCTGACCGTTTCTGATAGACGGGTTCTGAAGTCTCACAGTAATAGTGGATTCATGTACTTCTCCTGGCAGCGCTCCTGATTTTGCTCGGGTACCCCAGCACTCGTTCGGTGTGTGCGCACATATTAGGGATCGCTATGTCTTCTCGGAGCACTGACCCCTCACCTTTGCGCAGGGCCCCTTTTAACCCCAGTGACTGTCCTTGCTCTGAAGTCTTCTCTGTCTGGAATTAATTTAGCTACCCCAGCTTTTATTTTGATTAGCGTGGTAGATTTACTTTTAATCCTTACATGTCTTTGTATTTAAAGTGGGTTTCTTACAGACAACACATATTTGTGTCATAATTTTTCACCTACTCTGACAACCTCGTTTTAATTGCTGCGTTTAGACCACTGACGCTCCAGGTGATATCAACATAATTGCGTTAAATTCCACCATATTTGTGATTGTTTTGTTTGTTGCCTTTTGTTGTCTATTTTTGCCTTCCACTCCTTTTCTGCCTTTTGTGGTCTTAATCGAGCATTTTGTGATTTTTTTTCTTTCTTTTCATCAGTTCTCTCCCGGCGTATCAGTTATACATATATAGTTACACATATTTTTACTTATTTAAAGTGGCTGCCCTAGATTTTGTAATACACATTTACAACTAATCCAAGTCCACTTTCAAATAACACTTTACTACTTCCTGGGTAGTGTGATTATCTTATAATATGAAAATAATCCCAGCTCCTCCCTCCCATCCCTTAAGGCATCAGTTTCACTTTTACACAAGCACACGTAAGTGTACGTGTGCACAAGCCACGGTCGAATACGGTGCCGTGACTTTCCAATGGTTCCTTGCCCCTCCAGAAACATAGGGGGTTATTCTCCGAAATTTACTGAGAACCTAATAGAACTGCAGGAGGTAAAACTCACAGAACTGGGGCGCTCCCTCATGACTGCCCCCCTGGAGTTTTTAAGTGAGCTGTCCACACTGAGCCTCTGTCACTTACAGAGCAAGGGTCCCGCGAGGGTCACCCTACTCTGGAAAGTTGTGGTTGTTTCTGCCCAACAGCCTCTGTGACCTGGGGGTGGAGCTGTGCCCTGTGCCTTCTCTTCTCTTACAGAGCTAAGAGCTGCCGACTTGTCATTTTGTTCGGCTTTCTACTTCTTGTTGGAAGGAACTGGAAATTTCCAGGCTTCTTACATGCCGGAACAGAAACACTATTGCTTTTTTAAATTGAAAAAGGAAAGTGGTAGCAGCGCAGGAATGGCTGGCCTACAAGAGTCACGTCCTCCGCCCTCCTTGTAAGATTAGGGGGCTGGATGCTCTGACCACCAAGAGCCCCCATCTAGCAAACAAACACCCCAAAAAATGAGTTGGATCTTTGCACTTGAGAGTCAGGCCTGGCCCAGGACACTCCCACGCGGTAAGGCACCTGCGACGACGGAGACATTCCTCTAAGAACAGGACGAGATTGTGCGGGAAGAGAATGAGCACAACTTTCGTCTCACCAAGCGGGACACCAAGGCTGAGTGGAGGCGCCTGAGCTGTACCTGCCGCCGGTATCCTCTGCTGGGAAGGGGCCAGGCCTGGGTGCAGCCCGAGGTCGGGGGTGCTGGAGCCCAGGCCTGCTGGGAGTTTGCCTGTCAAGTCGCCCCGGTTCCCCTGCGCTTGTGGTGCGCAGTGCGCTCACGTCCCTGGACAGTCTGTGAGAACGGCGTGGGCGCCGCCCCTGCTGCGGGTCAGCCGGGGCAGGAGCCCGGCCCAGCGCCCGCTTCCAGGCCTGGGCCTCCGCATCAGCTGTTCCCTTCGCCAGGACGCTGCCACCCACAAGTCCTCCGTCCCTAGCTTGAACTTTCCGGAGTGAAATCTCACCCGAACGCGGTGGGCGGGGGGAAAACTCTGGCCACGTGTCCGCCCCCCACCCCAGTACACCAGGAGAGGCGCCCACCTGGAGAAGGGCGTGGGGCCGGCGCCCTTGAGCTGAAGCTCCCAGCGCTCGCCGGCCGCTGTGCACACCTCGCCCAGATACATGGCGGCGCCGTCACCGAGCTGCCCGGCGAACTGGCCGAACTGGTGGCCGCAGTAGCAGTGCGCGGCGGGCTCGGCGCCCGGCAGCAGTGCGTTGCCGCTGAAGAACAGCGCGGCCTCGGCCTCGCGTGCCTCGCGGGCGGCGGCGTCGGCGGGCGGCGCGCCCAGGCCCAGCAGCGCCAGCGCGGGCTCCGACAGCGCCACGAGGCGCGGCTCCCGCAGGGGCGCGGGCCGCACGCGGCTGAAGCAGGCTCCGGGCACCAGCCGCGGCACGGGCGCTGCGCCCTCGGGGTCCGGCGGAGGCGTCTCCACCGGCAGGGCGCGCAGGGCGCGGTTGTCGAAGCGCAGCCCCGCCAGCCAACGGGGCGCCGGCTCCATGGTGGCGCCGCGGGCCGCGGCCGAGGTGGAGCAGAGCGCGGGTGGCGAGCGGCAACCGAGAAGCGGCGACAGGATGCGGGCGGCCGCGAGAGACGCCCCGAGCGCGGTTTTGAGCGAGGCCATAAGCCGCGCCGCTGCAGCGGAAACCTCACGGCCCCGACAGGAAGCCCCGCCCCACGTTCCTCGCCGCCCAATAGCCGGAGGGGCGGTGTCCGCCTCTGTGCTTGCGCGGGACGCGCCCACAAAAACTTGATTCTGATTGGTTCTGTCGTCCTTTAGTCCGCTTCTGCGATTTGGCACCGCGGTGGTGCCGGAAGGGCTTGCATCGGGTCTTCGCTCCCGGACCTCGGGCTCCCGCCCCAGTCCGCAAGGCTGCGGCTGGGGCCTGGGGCGGGCAGAGGAGACCGGGCTGTGCAGAATGCCTGCCCCACGTAACAGCTAGCAGGTTTCTGGAAGTGCCACCCGGGAGACACCTGGCAGTCCAGGCTGAGCGCCCGAGGAGGGTGATGCCGAGCGCCGTGTACCGGGACCGGAGGGACTGCGTTTTTCGAGATCTGGCCGAAGGGCGGTGAGGGCAGATCTGGGCCCGGAAGAGCCCCAGGGAGGAGCCAAACCGGAGAGCAGGCCGGGGCCTCCCTGGAGCAGGGCCTTTGCACTTCCATGTGTGCGGGATTCCACGCCGGCCACTGCCTGGGCCGCATCACCCCGTGTTTCCTCGAACAGCGCTGCTCTGTGTAACAAGCGCGTCCCCGGCTTCCTGTTTCCCCTGCTGCAGGGAAGCAGCGCCCGGCCTGGACAACTCTCCGTAGATGCCCAGGGGTGTGGGGAGGGCGCGGGGCGCCTGGCTTTGAAGGGCTCGCCCCCAGGTAAGGAGTTGGGGTCAGGTTGCAGAAGAGACTCAGGGGGTGGGTTCAGAGGAGCTCCACTGAGCTGGCCCCGCTAATATGTGCTGACTTGTGAACATTGTGAGCCTGGTCCTTGGAGGGGTTTCCCAGTCCCCTCCCCACTGGGCCCCAAAGTAAAGCCTGCGACCGAGAGCTGGGTGAGAAACCCCCGGCAAACACAGAGTCCCTCCTGTCTGAATTCTATGCTTAACTTCAAGGAGCCACCTCCTGGGGCCACAACATGGGCTTCTGTGAACCAGCCTTGCCCCTGCTGACTGTGACCTCAGGGAACCCCTCACCCTCTCAGAGTCCTCGTCCATGAGATGGACAATGGCAACACCTTCTGTGTGGGGTGGGGCGGGGGGCACCCAGATGAGACAGACAGCGTGGTGATTGTCCTTCCCCGGAACCCGTGCAGCCTGACAGCTCCCGTCCCCCTGGCCTGCGGACAGAGTGCCCTGTTCCCAGCCCCCTTCCTAACTGCCTGGGAGGCCGGTGGCACCTTGCCCTGCATCCCGGGCCCCAGCCCTCCTGACTTATCTCCTTGCCCTCACTCCACCGTCCTACCCACACTCTGAGTCTGGTGGGACTGGATATTGTGGAGGCCCAGTGAGTGCCAGGCTCTGTGCCCCACTGGCTGCCCTCACCGAGCTCACAGCTAGCGGGCACGCCTGGAGGGCGCCGTGGGTTCTGGTCCTCCAGTTTCTGGCCTCCTGGACGTCCCCAGGCTTGTCCTTCACAGGTAGGTGCTAAGGCAGCTACAGGGTCTGGCCGGGCTGGGCTGGAGCTGACTGGGCCCCTCACCTGTCCTGACCCACAAGAAGGATGGAGACAGCCAGGCTGGGACATTCAGTGAGGTCCGCTACTGACAAGGCCTAGGCCTTGTGGTCCGCGGTGGTGCATGTGAGCAGCCCGCTGCAGCACAGGGCCTGCGCGTGGTTTCCCACATCCCAGCGTGTGCCCGGGGTGCACTCCCGCCCAGGCCTGCGGCCACGGATCGTGGCCTGTGAGGTCGACCTGGCCACAGTCATTGTACCACCAGCCAGTGCTAGAGTGATGACAGCTGCCAAATCCTCTCCCCTTGGGGATCCCCTGGTGGGGATCAAAACTTCGGACAGAGGGAAAAGGACCTCAGGTGCCTGGCAACACTCCTGTGCCCACAGGCAGTACCGCCCTCCTGCCCCCACCTGCCGTGCCTCCCAAGCCCTGTGTGTGCTCCTGCTGGCCTCTGCCTGCCCCAGTCTGCACGCCATGCGGCCGCCCAGCAACTTTGTGTTGGCACGTCACAGAGCCTGGGAGTCGCGTCGGCTGTGCCAGCCTGCCCGCCCGAGAGGAATGTCCACGCTCCCCTAAGCAGTTTCTGTTCACCTGAGAAAATGAAAGCTTACTGTTCCTCTGCTTCTCAACATAGCACACACTAGCGATGTAATAAATGCAGACGCCCAGAAGCAGGGTGAAGGTCCACAGCTGCTGCCCACAGTTTGATGCGTGGTATTTTACACCCCGTCGCGTGGCTTTCTGGCTTCACTGAGCCTTGTGTCCTGGGCATCTTTCTTTCTTTGTCCCCTGAGAGGTGGGTGTCTGGGTGTCTCCCAGCCTTCCCTGACCACGAACGGCTCGGCGAATGTCTGTCCCTGGGGGTGAGGTCTGAGGATGGACACAGAAGGCGAAATGCTCAGCCAACCATTCCCTGCCCGCCTTGGACAGTGACTCTCCTTGCTCTTACAGATGACAGACACACTGTCTCCTTGCGCCCCACGCCGCAGGCTGCTCGCCTGGAAGGGGGTGCTGGCTCCTTCCAGCCAGATGGTGCACGCCCCTCTGGGAGTCCCGTGGTTCATCTGGATCTAAGAGTGGTTCCTTCCGGTGGCAGATAAGGGCCAGGAGGGGTCAGGGCCTGGGAAGGGGCAGTGCTCTTGGGGTGACTGGACCAGAGCCCCCACAGGCCGCCGCGATAACCCAGCCGCTGACACAACCTGGCTCCCATCAGACAGGCAGCCACCATCCCCTCAGCTCTGGACACCACCTCTCCCCAGCCTGTCCAGCAAGGACCTCACCTCCGGTGCTTGGAGGGTCGGCCTCGGCGTCCCTGCCTTCCTCCTCCCAGCCGGGCAGTGTTCGGGGTGCTGCCCCAAGCCTGGCCAGCTCCTCCCAACGCGGGACTAGAGCAGGACCTTATCCTTGTCTGTCCTTCTCCGAGGCAGGTCCTCATGGGAACTAAGAGGCCTGCAGGGTGCAGACCTTCGGGTGAGGGGTCAGAGGTCAGAGCATGCACTGGACCTCTGTGTTCTAGCCGCACCACCTGGACCTATGGGAGAAGACCCTAGCTTGGGAGCCTGGAGACCCCAGCCCACCTCGGGTTAGTGAGACCCACTGGCCTGCTGGCCCCTCTTCCTGGACTTTGGTGTTGCACCAGGGCCGGAGCAGAGCAGCGAGGCCCAGCCCAGGACAGGTGTCGCAGGGGAAGAGCCCACCCACAGCCCCACCAGCCAAGCTCCCTCCACACCTGCCTGCAGACGCCCAAGCCACCCTTGGTCACCGCGGTCTTTCTTGGCAGGTGGGAGCGGCTGGGCCCCCCGACCCCCACCTGCCAGGGTGGGAGTGTCCTCTGAGTGCACCGCCCCTCGCTGGCCCCTTGCTGGCCTGGGGTCCATGCTGGGGCTGGGCTGCTGCCAGGGGCCTGTGCCCTCTGAGGCGGTATCAGTTTGCCCCCCAAACTCAAGGCAGTGCTCCTAGCATCTGTCACCCAGGCCACCATGGGCACCCCTCCCAGGCACCCCAGTCCCATTTTCACACACTTTACATTACAGGAGCTTCAAAAATTAGCTTTTATTTGTTTCTAAGGAACACATACACAGCGTGAGTGACAGGAAGGACATGGCCCAGCACAAGGCACCCAGGCCCGGCTCACGGCCGCGGCTTCACCAGATTTGGATGGACACAGAGCACAATCACTGTGGCCCAGCCGGCTGCATGGACCCACGGTGACAACAGGACCAAGTGACCACAGGCACCAGTAATGGCCAAGGTGCCAGTGCCGTGTGAGGCCGGCCAACCTCGAGCCTCTGTCTGAGCCACCCCCAGGTGGGCACACGGGAGGGGGTGGGCACCTGCTGGCACACAGGGACACTGGTGGAAGCGCACCATGGAGGGGTTCCCCACCAGGGGCACAGGAGGCAGGTTCAGCGCCCTCAGCCTGGGCAGGCTCCCGCTCCTGGGGTCCTTGGGCGGGAGGCAGACGGAGGGGGCAGCTGGGGGGCCATATCCCGGCCCCCACAGCCAAGGCCGACCCTGCCGCACACTCACTCTCTCAGGACTGCGACCTTCTCTGTCCAAACCAGATTTAAGGCTAGTATTTCCTGACATTTGCTTCAGTTTTTTCCTTTTAAGTTAAAATTTCCTGAGTAAAAAAATTTCAGAAATTTTAAAAAGCCCGAAACACAGTCTCTGCAGGCAGAGCAGTGCTGGTGCTAGTCCGGGGCCACTGAGCTCGGCCTCGCTGCTCCCGGGGGCCCCAGGGCCATGCCAGGGCTGTGCACGCCACACCTTCGCCATCCCGCGGCAGAGCGCACGCGCCTGCTCCTGCCACAGGCACCCAGCTCAAAGGCACAGTGAGAGAGGGGCTGGCCGGCAGTGACCTACCACAGCCCGCCGCCGGGCGGCTCAGGGGGTAGCCTGCACCTCAGCCCCTCCCCCGACCCTTGCCCTGATGCCCATGAACCCCATGAATGGCCCCCGGGGGGGAGGGGTCTGGGAGGCCTGAGCTCAGAGCAGTTAAATAATTCTTTATTTGGGTGGGTCAGGAGGCAGGCAGGGCTGGGCCTGGACCCCATGGGGGTGGCATCCAGGAGCTCCTCCGGGGGCAACCGGCACCCTTCAGCTGGTGCAGCCCTCAGACGCGGTGGCTCCCTTGGTCCTTCCTATTTGCTCGGCCGGGCTGAGGACGCCCTCTGCAGGCAGTACTGGGTGGCAGGCAGGGACAGGACCAGGCTGGCGGTGCGGCGCCCCATCCAGTACAGGCCGTAGCCCAGCAGGCCCAGGAAGGCAACTTTCACGGCCAGCCGGGACACTCTGCTGGAGATGGATGGCGGGGGGACGCTGGGGGAGGGAGGGCAGACTGGGTCTGGTTAAGGGAATGTGTGCCCCAGCCCCAGCCCCAGCCCAGGCACCGCCCCCACCCTCAGCCCCGCTCAGTGCGTGGGGAGGGCGAGCAGCGGGCGGGCGGCACTCACGTCATGATCTCGTGGATGTTGAGGTCCGTGGTCCAGTTCTTCTCGATGCCGGGGACGTGGCCCATGCCCACAACGCCCACCACCACGGAGGGGACGCACTTCCGGGGCTCAGCTGTGGGGGGAGCAACCAGTCAGCACCCGCGTGTCAGCGACAGGCTCCCGGGGAGCCCCCGCCAGGCCGGCAGTCACCGTCGGAGGAGCGCGGCAGCTCGAGGCGCCGGGCGGCCTGCCGCAGCATGTAGGTCAGGTAGACGTCGCGCTCGGAGACGATGGTGCGGTGCAGGTCAGGGAACTCGCCGATCATCTCCGCCATCATCTGCTCCAGCAGGTCCTTCTGCTTGCAGCGCTCCACGTCATCCTTGCTGGGGGCAGAGGGGCGTGCCGCCAGCCCCTTGGGGGCGGGGCCAGCCGGGGCGGGCGCTCTTCGCCCGCCGGGGGCGGTGACCCCGTGGTTGGGTCCCCGGGCGGGCGAGGAGGGGCAGGGGAGGCCCCATTCGAGGCTCAGCCAAGGGCAGGAGGGCCAGGCCTCACAGTGGGGTTTGGCCAGTCTGGGCCGGAACTCTGCAGACTCCTGACATTTTGTGGGTCACCCCCGGACACTGGGCCGGGACTGCTGGCTGGGGGAGCCTACCTGATCGGGTCTGACAGGAAGCACAGGCCCCAGGCCAGCTTGACCTTCTGCCAGAAGGAGAGGGCCGCGATGGCCCTCTTGAAGGTGACGGGGATGGGCCGGTCCCCCAGGTGGAACTTGCAGAAGGGCACCTTGCTGGCCTGGGACAGAGGTTGGGGTTGGCAGGGGCAGCCGCCGGCCCCCAAGTCCAAGCCCCCCCACCCTGGGCGAACCCAGGCTCACCTCCTTGAAGGCCTCCCTGAACTCGCCGCCGGGGGCCATGCCCAGCTGCTCGGTGATGTGGGCCGACACCTTCAGCAGCAGCATCTGCATCAGCCCGGACATGAGCCCGTTCTGCAGGGAGACGGCCCGGGTCAGCCAACGAGGGCCAGGGCCTGAGCAGGCGGCCCTCGCCCGCTGTGGACACCCCGAGGCCCCTCCGGGCCACTTGGAAAGCCTTTCCAGGGTAGGCCCACCAGAGGGCCACCATGGGGACGGCTGCCTGGCCTCTGCCCTGCACACCCCAGTCCACTCCAGCCTAGACGGGGCCCCTCTGTCCGTGGTCGGCGCAGCGGACTCGCTCTGCGTGTGGGGGGCCCACGTGCAGGAGATGCACTGGGGCTGCTGCTTCGGGCTGGTGGCGGGCCCGACGGCTCCGAGACCATCACCATCCCCGGGGCCCCGAGCCCGAGCCGCCCACATCCTCCTCCCCTCTCTGACACCCAGTGAACGAGAACCGCCCCCCACCCCACAGTGGCGGGGAAGGATGTGGAGCCCCAGGGTGGGCCAGGCACCTCTGCGTAGACTAGAAGGCCAGGTCCACCTCGGGCCCATGATCAGGGGCCTCAGGCTTACAGGCAGGCAGAGCGGGGAGTGTGACCTGTCCTTGTCCCGGGGTCAGCGGTGCAGCGGCCAGGGCAGCGCCGCGGCCGCACCGCCCGCGGGCAGCACGCACCTGCCGCACGGCCTGCTGCAGCTTCTCCAGGCTGATCTCCTTGGCCTCCCGCAGCAGTGTGCGCTCGTCCATCTTCAGCATGGACACGCGGTACTGGCAGAGCTCCACCACCACCACGTCCGGCTGCACCGCCCGGATGGTCTGCAAGGACAGCGGTCACCCTGCGCCCGCCCCCATGCCCCGGCCCCGGGTGCCTCGGCGACTGTGGCGACAACTCAGTTCTTTAAGCAACTGAAAGGAGAAAGTTCCGGAACAGGCTTGCCTGGCCCGGAAGAGAGGGCGCACAGGGAGGCCCGGCCCTGCCCGGGCTCAGACCAGCATGGCAGCGGTCACCTTCACAACGTCCTTCTTGCTGTCGTCACTGAAGTGGGCCGTGCCCACCACGTACACCCTGCTCCCGTCCTCGGCCACCAGCTCGGTCACCGTGCGTGGCAGGTGGGGCCGGTCTCGCCGCTTCTTCAGCTTCATCTCCAGCAGCAGGTTGAAAGCGTCCACGTCAGCTGCAAAGACACAAGGCCCAGCTTGGGCGGCGCCACCCTGTAGAGCCCAGACACACACAGGGCGGGGGGCAGGGGCACCATCCGAAGGGGGTCCCTCGGGGCCTGGACGCACTGCTGTACACACTCAAAGCCAGCGGCCTTGCTCGCCACCAGACCCCTCCCTCGGGGGCGCGCCCAGGACAGCTGTCCACCGGGGAGCCGGCTGCAGCTCTGCTCACCCCACTATGCTCAGGGCCCCCCAACACCCCAGGGCGGCCGGGCCCGTCACCACCAACTTGGGAGCTGTCCACCCCTGCTGCCCAGCACTGAGTGTTCTTGGGGACACAAACACAGGTTCTGGGGTTCTCCGGGAAGCACCCTGGGCACCACCTCCGAAGCTCCTGGGGTCACAGCGGGTTCCACACTGGCCTGCAGAGGGAAGGGGTTGGTTTGGGGGAGGGCGGCCAACTCCCCAGGGGTGGCCGGAGCTGTGGATGTCTACCCTATTCGTGTGCCGCCCGCGAACTCCTGGGCCTGGGGGCCGCTCGCCCCCCAGGACTGGAAGGCTCTGCATGACAATCACTCTGGGGGGCCGCCCACCCAGGAAGGCCCCATGAAGCTCCTCCACACGCAGGGGCAGCCAGAGCAACCGGGCCACAGCGAGGGGCAGCTGGCCTGGCCGGAGCCCGAGGCTGGTCAGGAGGCAGGCCCCTGCCCACCCCCACCAGGCCTCTCACCTCCCGTGGCGGCTGCTCCTCCTCCTCCTCCATGGCTGCGCGGAGCCCCCGGTGCGACCACTGAAGCTGAGGAGACACGGGGGTGCGTCCTCACCCGGAGCCCCAGCAAGCACAGGCCCGGTCGGGCATCTTCAAGGAGCCCTGGGTGGGGCTGATGTCCCCCCCCCAACACACCAGCCACCAGAGTCCCCAGGGCCGGACGCAGCAGGTGCGAGACTCCACTAGGCGCCACAGGCCAGCCCTGCAGCCCCGGCTCGCCGCCCCACAGCCCGTCCACCTGGAAGAGGGAGACGGCAGCCGGGCAGACGGGGCTCCTTTCTGACTCTGGATCAAACACAATCCCCAGGGCTCCCTGAGACGAGAGAAGGAAGTGGGAGGCGTGCGTCTGCTGGTCACCCCAGGGCTGGGCCCCCAGGGCCTGTCCCGGGGCCTGGGGACAGAGCCCGGGCTGCCGTCCACACTGAGTGCGGGTGACAGGCCACATGCACACAGGTGTTGGCACGGACTCGGGAGGCACATGGGGTGGCTGGCTGCTTGGAGCCCAGGCTTGTCGTCTGGCTGAAGGAAGGAGGCGCAATCGTGAAGAGCTCTAGAAACCCCGATGAGGCCCTGGCGGTGCACCAGCCCCTCTGCTGCCCCCCGGAAAGGGGCCAGGCACTCTGCAGACGCGGGTGGGGCTGGACGAAGGAAAGAGGCCCAGACCAGGGGTGGCCACGGACGGCAGGCTGTCGAGGCTCCCGGGCTGGGGGTGTGTGTCAGGATGCGGCACCCTGGACACTGGCCCTTCCACGTGGACTCTGGTGTGAGGGCCGAGGGAGCAGCGCGTGCGTCTGGCCATGTGGCTGTCACATCGCCGCGTGGCCCCAAAGCTGCGGAGAGCCTGAAAAGAGCCGGGGCCCTGCCGCCCCAGGACAGGCAGACAGCCGGCGGCACACGGACGCAGGGAAGGCTCTTGGAGAACACCTAACAGAAGTGCGAGCCCCAGCAGAAACCAGGCAAGTGACTGCACCATCGCAAAACAGGCTACTCTCGTTTGGCTTCGGCTGTGGCCCGGAGCCTGTCAGACATGGCCTTCTGAACTGACCTCTGGGACGGGCTCCGGCAGCTGCCGCTGGGCCCACAGCACAGAGCCCACGGGGCCCAGCAGTGCCCAGGGCTCACTGCAGGCTCGTCACCACTGCGCTCTCCAAAGCTTTCACGATGAAAAGGAAAAGCAAGTGACAGAACAACCACGTCAGGCTCTGTGCCCGACCCCGCAGCAACCCGGCAACCCAGGGCCCCTTGGAGCTTCCGTTTTGCAGCCTGCAGTGGGAGGAACTGCCTGCCTCTGGGTGTGGCCGCTGTCCCGCTGTCCAGGGATACTCGGGTGGGCCTGGGCTGACCAAGACAGGGGCAGTCCATCCTGAGGACAAGGAATGGGCAGGAACAGGGCTGGGCTCAGGGCCAAAGGGCGCTCTGGGCCCCAGGCGGAGGGGCAGCCCACAGAGGGTGGCAGCCAGACCCCAAGGGACAGCAAGTGGAGCTGTCGGAGCTGAGTCTGGCTCAGCCTCCTGCCGGGTGTCACTCTGGCAGGAGCACCGGGGGCACCTGGTACAGGGCAGCGGCTCACCGGGGCCGCACCCCTCCCAGTGCCTCCGCCCAGCTTCACAGGGCAAAGCTCTGCCTTCGTGCAGGCACCAGCCAGAACAGAGACAGGAAGCCAGGCCTGCACTGCAGGCCCCCACCCCCCTCCCGAGACCACAGCAGGGGCTCACCCCCCAGGCTCCTGGGCCGTTGGGAGGCGCAGTGGGGCAGGACCGCCCTTGGCCTGCTCTGCACGGGGACACAGTTCTGACTTGGGCAGCACGAGGGTGCCAAGGATGAAAGCAAGTTCAGGAGCACACGGCCGACAGCCACCAGATGGGAGGCCACTGCGCTGCCTCAGCCTTCTCTCCCGTGCCTGCAGTGGCCACGGGGCTGGGCCTGTGCCCTCACCCACCCTCGGCCAGACCCACCCTCAGAAGCCTGTGGGGGCCAGGCAGGCAAACCCATCTGGCTGCAGCCAGGCCTCGAGTTCCGTGATGGCTGGGCCACCCAAATGCAGCGCCAGGACCTGGGTCTCCTTAAGCACCCTGCAACTGCGCCCCAGAGGCAGGGTCAGGCAGGGAGGCCACTGAGGCCCCTTCAGCACTGAGTCTGATCCCAAGAAGCGTCTCTCTCTGACGTCAGCACGCCTGCACATCACCTTCTAACCCTCTGTCCAGTCCCCGCACCCTCGGCAGGCCCTGGCGATGCCCATGCAGGATGTGACTCAGGTGGGGTAGTACCCCTCCATCCCTCTCCCTGCTCCCCATTGCACATTTGCGCGCATGTGTGGCTGGGCCCTGAGCCTGTCCCAGCCTCTATCTCCTGCACCAGCTGCCGGGGCCAGTGAGCCTCCATGTCCTTCCCCGTTTCCTGCTGTGAAACCTCTGGACTGAGGGGCCCCAGCAGCTCCTCCACCGCTGTGCGCTGCAGTGACCAGCAGACCCTGGCCAACACCTGCAAGGGGGCACCAAGGTGCCCCCTCCTGGATCCAGGCTCCAGAGCCCAGCCCGCACCCACGGTAGAGCTCCAGGCAGCCCGAGGAGCCCAGCACAGGGCAGGAGGACGCGTCCACCACACCTGGTCCTCGCTTCCGTCTGCGGAGCATGGCCAGGGTGGCAGGTGCTGGGCACGACTGTCAGAAGGGGCCCCCTGAGCACGGCTGCTGGCAGCCAGTCTGTCCGGCAGACAGACCACTGGTTGGCCACCTGCCAGTACTGTGCTGCAAGTGACGGCCACGGGGTCAGCCAGGACTCGGGGCAGCCTCCCAGCGCTGTGTGCCCTGGGCAGGACGCTTGTGCTCGCTCGGACTCAGCTCCTGCCTCCAGGGCCCAGGAGCTTCAGTCAGCCACCCAGCTGTCCCGCCTGTCCATACACAGTGGGGTCTCCCTGGGCTCCAGGGCCCAGTTGGATGCCACACTGGCCCATGAACTCGGGACCCCTTTGGGCGCCCCTCCACTGGGGCGAACCCTGCGGGCACGGAGAACTCCGAAACAGCTGCTCTCCGGCCGCTCCCCCTCGGCAGGGGGCCAGCCCCAAACCCGATTCTGGAAGTTGTAACCCCCCACAGGCAGTGGGATCGCCCACATGCTTCCGGGAAAACATGCTCCGACTCCGTGGGAATTCCCGACAGCCCGAGAGGACCTGTCTTGGCAAGTCTGCCGCTCACGGCGCTGACTCAGACAGCAGGAGGAGCCCCACTCCCCTCAGGGGCCCACCCGGGTGCGTAGCCCTGGGACACACTCAGTTGTCCTGCGTGGGATGAAGTTACACGGTGACAGGACAGAGCCTAAGGACATCTGGCAGCTTGCTGTGGGACTGGCAGGCCACAGGCTCCCACCTGTCCAGCCCAGGCAGCTGTCCCCTCCCCTGAACCCCACTGTCAGGGGCTGAATGCCATCTCCACAGTCCTGTGTGGAAGCCCTGACCCCCAATGTGACGGTTTCAGGAGGTGGGGCCCCTGGAAGGCAGTTGGCTCAGATGACGTCAGGAGGGGCACCCACGATGGGGTCAGTGCCCACGAGGGGAGGCCCCCGAGAGCCAGCCATGTAAGGACACGGAGGGAAGCAGCCAGCTGTCCTCAGCCAGGAAGAGGGTCCTCCCCAGCAACGAAAGCAGCCGGCACTTGGGTCTTAGACTCCCAGCCTCCAGAGCTGCGGGGCTTGGCTGTGGCCCCAGGACGACGGAGACACCTGTGCTCTCCCCTCTCCCAAAACTGCCTCCCAGATGCCAGCCTGGCTTCCCAGTGCCACCCAAGGGCTGACCAGTGCTGAATGCAGTTTCCAGAGAAGCTGACCTCCCGATCAACTCTTGGGCTGGCTCAGAAAGCCAGGAGTCCCAGACTGGACAGACCAGCAGAAGGACTGACTGGCTGGGAGACAGCAGGGTGTGGCCCAAAGTCCTGCCCTCTGCCCGCCGCCCCCTCCCGTCTGGAGCCTGGGCCACTGGAGAAGCCTGGGGCCTAGCTGGGACCTGCTTCAGGGAGGTGTGGCAAACTTTGGGATCGCTGCGGAGGACACCCGACAACTCCAGCCGGAGCAGGAGGCCAAAACGGCTCCTTGTCCAGCACCCGGCCGACCCTCCTGGAACCTGCCCAGGGCTGGTGCCCACACTGACCACTGCAGGGCACTGGGGAGCCCGGCCTGGCCCTCCCCTGGCAGTTCTGCCCGGCAGTCTCAGTCAGACACGCAGCGCTGCGGCCGTCCTGCAAGGCTGACGGGGGACCCGAGGGTCGGGGTTCCCTGCCAGTCACATTCGTAAGAGGCGCAGCAGTACCAAAAGCCATAGGGAGCCCCGGAGAGCCAGCGCCCACGAGCGCAGTGAGCCCGGGGTCTATCTCTCCGGGGGGATCCCCCCGGACCAACCCAGTCCCTAAAGAGCTTGTCCTGACCCTCTAAGTCAGCCGAAGGCTTCCCCGCGAGATCCTAGAGGTTGTGACGTGCGTTTGCCCCGGCAGCCCCGACTCCCCTTCTTGGGCCCTTTTCCACCAAGACGCAGCCGCGAACTTTGTGGCACGTAAGTTACATTTCGACAAGGCTGCTCCCCAGAACCGAGACGAGCCCAGACGGTCACCGGGTTCTCGGGCTCCCCCGCCATATGGCAGCACCGCTTCGCTCCGCCTGCGCTCGAGGCCGCCGCCGGGACGGGCCGGCTCGCCGCGAGACGCCGTGCCCGCCGCGCGAGGACCCCGCCCCCTCCCCGGCTGCCCTTCCCGGGCCCTGGCGACCCCGCCGCTGCGCCCGCTCCACCTCCGCCCCAGGCCCGCGCGGCGTACCGAGGCGGGCGGCGCTCCTCAGCCGGCCTCCATGCGGCTCGTCGCCCCACCGGACGGGGCGGGCCGGGGCCAAGGGGCGGGGCGACCGGACAGGCCGGCGGCCCGGCCCGGCCCGGAGCGCGCGGCATGCCGGGAAGCGCAGTTCCGCGCGCCGCCTGCTCGCCCGAGCGAGGCACGTACGGACTACGTTTCCCAGAAGGCTGCGCGTGAGCGCCCGAAGACTACAATTCCCAGAGGGCCGTGAGAGAGACAGGGCCACTCGGCCCGGGAGCCTCCGGTTCTAGGACGCAGGCGGCCGCTGTGGTGACACAACTTCGAGTTCCCGGCCCGCCGCCCGAGGCGGAAGGCCAGGCGGAGCGTCGTTAAGTTCTCTGACGGCAGCTCCCAGTCTGTAAAATGGGGATGATGTTCGTACGGCGTCCACAGAGTGGCTTTGCGTCCAGTGGCGCAGAACGAACGGGACGACCCCGGGTGGGATGCGAGGAGCGGAGAGCTCGGGCTCTGCCCCGCACCCACGTGGGCGGGACCAGCCCTCCGGACGCGCGGCCGGCTGCGCGGGGAGGTGCGCCGAGTCTGCGTCCCCGCCTTCCCCTGGGGCCGCAGCTGGGGTCCCGGGACCCCAACCCTTGGAGGGGCCTCAGGACGGCCGAACCCGGCGTGCTGGAGCCCTCGGTCCGCTGCCAGCGGAGGGTCTCTGGTTCTCCTGTCCCCGCCAGGGCCCGAGCTGGCGTGGCTACCCCATAACGATGGACCCTTGTCTCCTTTGGGCCGAGCGGGTAGCGGCCAGCGGCCTCGGGGCGCGGGGGCGAGCGGGCGAGGGGAACGCCCGGTGACCCGGCCACTTGCCTGAGAGTCCCGAGGCCGCCTGTCGGGCCCAGCCGCGCCCCTTCTCAGTGGGCCGTCCCAGGCACTGGGACCCGGCGTCGTGCCTGTGGCGGGCATGCTGATATTTTCCTGCAGGCCGCGCGTGTGGACCTCACCTGCGGCCTCGCGCTCCAGCGAGCTCCTCTGAAGCTCGTGCCCACCGCCTAGACACTGCCCGCGGCCCAGGCGCCCTCTGACTCGGATTTGCACCAGCTTTGGGCCAGGACTCCCGGCACTGCAGAAAGCTGCTGTGTCCTGCGGGGGCGCTGGCCAGTGCAAGGAGCCCCCTTTAGGAAAGGAGGGAGAGAGGGGCCTAGGATAAGCCACTCTGGGGCCACTGGCACGACTGTTCCATCAGACTGTCCTCTTCTCAGCCTGGAGCTAGAGGACCACCCGCCCTGCCTGGGAGGGAGGGGATAGTCCAGCCCACCAGCAGTCAGGGCTGGGCACTGGATTTCCCTTCCGGTTCCAGGAAGACAGCCTCAGGTACCTTGGAGGGGTCACAGGTTCCCACGCCTGAGTCTGTGGGTGGTTCCATGGCTGATGCCGGGGTGGGGGGGGCGGTGGCGGCATAATCCCTCCAGGCTAGCAGGCTGGGCTGTTTGTCAGGCTGCCACCGCCTCCCCAGTCCAGCTTCCTGGTCCCTGAGGGGCCTGGCTGCTCTCCTGGGCCACAGTCCTCTAGTCTCCACGTTCTGTCTGGTTCTCATCGTCACCAGCACAGATCACTTCTGCCCTCCCAGCCATGCTGGCCGCCACCACACGGGAGAGGAGTAGCCTTTCACAGGGGCTGTGCCCTGGTCCGCACGGGGCCTGGCTGCGGGAGGGGCTGCATGGCTTTCCCCAAGCCTATCCGCCTCCGAGAGGGACAGCAGCCCCCCACTCACCCTGCGGGGGCCAGGAGGAGTGAGCAGGAAGGCGTCAAGGGACACTGGAACCCACAGACTCCCTCCTGCGCTGGCGGGGGCAAGGCAGCACCTGCCCCTGCAGCGAAATACTTGCTCCTGCGGTGCACTGACTCAGCAAGGCTAGCCTATCACTCCAGGGGCTTTGCGTTTGCTTGAAGGGGCGTGCCTCTCCTGGGGGCCACCCTCCACCTGCCCTCAGCACCGGCCGACCACCAGGGGCAGCCCGTGCCGGAGCCCCCACATTGTTCACAGCCCCCCCTCAGCCTGCTGCCCTGCCCGTTCCTCCCTGGGAAGCCCCAGCGAAGGCTCCTGTGTCCGCTGTTCCTGCTCCCTCTGCCTCCTGACCCATCCTGACCTCCCGTGTGGCCCCCCTCTTGGGCACTGTGCATGTCAACTGTCGTTTCAATGGCCCAGTGTCTCCTGCTGTGTGGCCTCACCCACCCGAACAGTAAAACCCATGTTTCAAACACACGGTGGGTGCAGCCCTGCCCGTGTCCCTGCAGGATCCATCATCCGACTCCTGGGTTGGCCTGCCCCCCACCAGGGCTACTGAGGGTAGGCGCCAAGTGGCATCCTGGGGAGGTGGGCAGGCCCGTGCGGACAGCGCCCTCTGCAAAGCCCTGCCTGCAGTCGAGGCCTGCACCTGTCTGCTCTCACCCCTGCAGGTGTCTGGCCCCACTGCCCCAACAACTGCCTGCTCAGAGTGTCCACTCAGACCCTGAGGGTCACCTGCCGTGGCCTGCAGGGCGTGTGGCTCCATGGTGCATCCATGGGACCAGCTTTATGCCCACTTGGGTCCTGGGCCTGGTGATGAAGACCCCGTCCTCGACCCCTGTGACGTCACAGCACCTTCAGACCACATTGGGGTGCCTCTGCTGGGAAGCCTGTTTGGCCAAGTGCACCTGACAGTCCTGTCCCCACACATCTTATGGAGGGGATCGCTTCCTGGGGGCATGTGTCTTGTCTTTGCTGAGCCTGCGAGCCCTGGAGGACTCGCCCAATGCCCAGGGCCCAGGGTGCACACGGCAGTCAGCCAGAGGCCATGACGTGTCAGGCATCAGTGGCAACCATGCGCTTCTGCCCTGCTGTGGGCCAGCAGCAGCCCCAAGGGTGTCCTGGAAGGCAGAGGGGCGCCTCCCATGGCCTGTGACGGGTCAGGGGTGGGCGTGCAGTGGGTAGGAGGTGCCCCGACGCAGACATTGGCTGGGGCGCAGCCCCCTGCAGGACGGACCACGCGGGACGCAGGCGGTATCAGAATAGCCTTTATTGATATGCTCGGTGCTACCTTGTTAGTACTGTCCCATTGTCGCCATGGCTGAGGTAATAGGGACAGGCCTGCCGTGCTGGCCCTGGGCTCCCACGGAGAACTGTGTGGGCCCTGGGCCAGGGGGCTGCGGCCCGGGGAGGGGGGGCGTGGTTATTGCATCAGACTCCTCTCCTTGCTCACACGCCGGCGCCCACGCCGGGCACACTCGTGCTTGCTCCCCCACACCTGCTCACACGCTGGTGCTCACTCGTGCGCACTTGCACGCTCACGCACATCCACTTGCACACAGGCGCCCTCCCTGACCACACTTGCTCTCACACACACACACACACACCCTTTGTGTTAAATGCACCCTAAGTCTCCTGATAGTAAAGTTGCTCGCTAGTTACAGTAACCGTAGTGAAGTACAGGTAGTCGGGGGACAGGGAGAAAGTGCATGTTGACCTCTGACCCATGGCTCCAGGTCCCTGCCAGGGCAAGCCCTGAGCATGGCCCCTTGGGGGTGCCCAGGCCTGCGGTGCCGCTATTCCCAGCTTCCTTCCACACCTGGGACCCCACCAGACCGTCCCCTCATGGCCGGCATCTGGAGCTCCAGACAAAACTGACTAAAAAAATAAACTCTTCACCTCGCAGCCGAGCGCCTGATGCAGGGGAGGGGCGGCTCCTGGCCTCGCCGGCCGCGGCTCCACGGTGTCACGGCCAGCCCCGGCCCAGCCGGCACCCTGACGGTGCCACGGGGGGCAGGAGGGACAGGTGCGGAGCCCCGAGGCATGCGGATGGGAGGCTGGGGTGGGCAGCGCTGGGTGAAAAAGAGGCCGTGCCCACGTGCTGGGGTCCGTGGCGCGTCCCGGTCATGCAGAGGGGCCCGGGCAGCCCTGTCCCCTCAGAACTCCACTGTACTCACTACTGTCCTCGGTTCGTCGAAGGTGGCGATGAGAATCTGCTGGGGCGGGGGGATGGTGATGAGGTTCCCCACCTCTGGGGACGCTCTAGGGCCCCCGTCCTCCTCCTCCCGGGCCTCATACAGCGTGCTGATGTGCAGCAGCGGGTGGGTGGCGTTGCGGCTCAGGATGGTGATGGGGTCAGCCTTGCCCAGGCTGGCTGGTGACAGAGGGGCCGTGGCGGGGACTGCGGGGGGCGAGCAGACGTGAAAGGGGCCTCCTGCGGGAAGTGCGGTCCGGGCAGGCTCTGCTGGGTACAGGATTTCCTTCTCGGGGAGTGGAGCGTCTGCCAACAGCCAAGGACACAGGTGCGTCATAGCTCTGCGGGCCGTCCGTCCGCCCGGCTGCTCCCTCCCTGTCCCCACTGAGGGCCAGCTCGGGCTGGTGGCTCTGAAACATCCTGGGAGGGATGCATCGACTCTCAGCCTCATCAGCCAGGCAGGGGCCGGGCCAGACCCTCTGCACCAGACTTCCAGCACCTTCTCAGGGGCCCGGGCAACCTTCCTGTCACTCCCCTCTGGCCCTTGGGGCCAGCCTCGACCAGTCCGCACTCAGCCCTGAACACAGTCGCCTGCGCGGGTCTGCTTACCCCCCCACCCCCAGGCTGACTCCTTAACCTCTTTCATAGGGTTCCCAGGTGCCCAGTCTGAGGAGTGCGGTGGGTGGGGCCCCCTGTCCTGGAACCCTGCGCAGGGCCCACCCCTCCTCGGGCCAGGCCCGCTGCCTACCTTTGGTGGGTGCTGCGGGCAGGCCCAGCCCGCGCTCCTCTGCCTGGGACAGGAAGCCCCCTTCCTGGCTGCGGGAGGCGGGCAGGGCGGCGGGAACGGCCTCGGGCTTGGCCTTCTTGGAACCCAGGATGTAAGGGTGCACGTCCAGGGAGAAGTGGCGCGCGTGCTTCTTGTCGGTGGCGGGGCCTGCGTCGCCCCCGCCCTTGTCGTGGGGCGCTCCGCGCGCACCCGCGTCCAGCAGCGGCGCGATGAGCGTGTCGGTGGCGGTCTTGCGGCGCACTGGCTTGGGCTTGTCGGCCTTGCTGTTCTCCACGCGCATGATGGCCAGCTGCTCCTTGAAGGGCTGCGGCAGCGGGTTGCTGGTGGGGATCCACTTCATCTTCTTGCGGGGCCGCTTGACCACCGGCGGCTCGGCGGCGCCGTCGGGCTCCGCGGGGTCTGCGCTGGGGTCGAGCGTCTGGACGCCGGCGCTGCGCACGGTGGGCGTGGCGTCGTGGTTGGACTGCGCCAGCGCCGCCAGCAGCTGCCGCACCACGTTGTCGTACATGAGGTCGCTCTCGTTCGTGATGAAGTCCAGCCGGTTGAGCGACTTGATGTGGTCGCGGTTCTCGTTGCAGAACATGGCCAGGATGTTGATGTCGCAGAACTGGGAGCCGCGCCACTGCCTGCGCGTCTTGATGCCCACCTTGTGCAGCTTGTCGAAGATGAAGTTGCTCTTGCGGAAGATGAAGAGGTGCACGAGGTTGACGAGGATGATGAGGTTCATGCAGCAGAGCAGCACGATGTCCACGCCCGCCACGATGCGCTGCAGCTGCACCGACGGCAGCTTGCAGCTCACGCGCACCGCCCCGCCCGCGCCGCTGCCCGCGGGCCCGTCCGGGGACGCGCCCAGCGCGCAGGTGAACTCGTTCTGCTTCTGGGTGGCGTAGTAGGTGCACAGGTAGGAGATGGGCGCCACGCTGAGCAGCAGGATGAGCAGGTGCCGCGCCAGGTACAGCTTGGCCAGGAAGTTGCTGCGTCCGCGGCGCTCCAAGTACTTCTCGAACAGGTTCTGCTCGGGGCTCTTCTCCTTCTCCGCGTTCTCGATGATCTCGCGCTTCTCGCGCTCCGTGATGCCGGGCCCCTTGGACTGGATCTGCTTCTCGATCTTGGGGGCGCGGCCCTCAGCGGCGCGGTGGTAGCAGTTGTCGATCTCCTGCAGCAGGAAGTTGAGCTCGGAGGTGAGGCGGGTGGAGGCCAGGAACTCCCAGCCTAGCGCGGGCACGTACATGATGGCCGCGAAGGCCAGCAGCGAGTAGGGCAGCAGCTTGTGCTCAAACAGCGACGGCCACAGGCTGGCGTCCACGCCGGGCAGCGCGTCCCGCAGCTCCGTCCAGCAGTAGCCGCGGGCGTACAGCGCCTGGTCGCGGGTGAAGTTGTGCGGGGTGTAGCAGTAAATGGGCTCCTCTGGGGGCAGAGAGGAGACGCGGGCTGGGGCGCCGGGCCCCGCCCCCGCCGCTCGCCCCTGGCCCCAGCCCCCCACACCTGGCAGCTTCCCCTGCCCCGTGTCCCAGCTGTGGGAGAGGTCGCACCCTGGGCACCCGCTACATTCAGCAGCGGGCTGCCCCGCAGGTGAGAGACACAGCTGTGCCCCCCGCACCTGCAGGACCAATCTGCGGTCAGGTGCTTGCCGGTACAAAGGGGAAACCTAGTCCCAAGAGGAGCAGGACAGGTCCCTCCTCCAGTGGCGCAGCTGGACCAGCTCCCGCCTTGCACTGCCCCGGTGCCCCTGACCGTCCCCAGAGAGGGGACACTGTGGCCCACAGGTCCTCAGAGCCCCAGGTGCTCCTGGAAACCCCACTGCTGAGCGCCCAGGGCCAAGGGCAGCACCCTGCGAAGTCCTGTCAGAGGAGAGCCAGACGCTGGAGGTGCAGCTTCAGGGAGGAACCGCCCTGCACCTGCCCGCACACCTGCGCCCGGTGCTCTGGATGCTCCTGGCCCCCTGCCCCTCCGAGTCAGGGTCACAGACTGCTCACGCCCCGCGCTCTTCCCCAGGGGAAGCTGACTTGCACGCTACCTTGTGGTGCCCTGCCAGCTCCTGCCCCTCCCAGCGCCCGGCTCCATGGAGGCTGCTCTTTGGGCCGGCAGGACCCCACCCAGCCACCCCCAGGCCTGGCTCGCGGCCCCCACCTCTGCCTCTCAGCCCCTCACCCCACAGCCCTCACAGGCCCTGCAGGGGGTGCTGCAGCCGCTAGGTCGTTTACAGACTCTGCAGGTGGGTCAGCTCGGGCTCTTGCTGGGGCGATGGGCCTGGATGATTGGGTGGGCCCACGTGATCACAGGGGTCCTTGTGAAAACGAGGCTGGAGGGCCGGAGCACGAGTCAGGGAGGTGGAAGGAAGGAGACAGAGGCTGGGCAAGGACCTGAAGCCCAGGGGCGTGGGGGCCTCTGGGAGCTGGGAAAAGCCAGGCAGGTTGTCCTGGGAGCTTCCGGAAGGAAGGGGCCTGGCTGACCCTGGGGTCTCCGCCCCACACGACGACTCCTGAGCTGCAGGACCTGAAGGCGGTTTCTGTTACTTTCGGCCTCGAAGCTGTGCCTGTGGTGGAGGCTGGCCGCCCCCACCAAGACCCCAATCGAGCTTCCTCCAGGGGCCTGAACAGATAAGCTCCCAGGGTTCGGGGCCACACAGGAGGGCAAGGGAGACCCTCCGAACTGGCATGGGGCGGAGAGGGGGGGCTCCCTTCTCACAGGCCCACCCTGGAGCTCCTGGTCCTTGGAGGGCAAAACACTTGCCTCCTGCCCTTTCAGAAGAGAGAAGCGGAAGCTGCACTGGGGCAACGGCCTTGGGGACACCTGCCCACCTGCGGTTGGAGAGCTGCCCCGGGTTACACTGGGACCTGGCTATTCGGCTATTTCAGGAGATGTTGGTCGCCCGCCACAGGCTGCATAATGTCCAAGGACCTGGTAACCCTTCAACTCAGGCCCTTCCCCCATGTCGGAGGGGGTCACAGCAGCCCTGGCCAAGAGCAGTGGGGGTCTTCTGCCATCTGCCCCCCCTCCCAGCCTGGGGACGCAAGGCCCTGGTGTTCGGGGAGGGCCCTGGCTAAGAGGCCAGCAGTGCCTGGTGGCCCCTCACCACACCTGCGTGGAGCCAGCACCTGTACTCCGCATGTCCCTGGTGAGTGAGCCAGGATGCAGAGAGGTCGACCTCCCTGCTCGGGGGCACCCACCCGGTGGGTTCAGTGGGGTGAGCACCGGAGCCCTGGCTCAGGCTGGGCTCCTGGTGGGTGGACGTGGGTCCTTCGGGCAGCAGAAGGCATGCTGGTCCCAGGCCATGGGCTCACAGATGGGTGCTGGCCAGTGCCATGGGGACAGGGTCCCGGGGCGAGCTCCTGTGGGGGTGGGGAATAGGGCCCAGGGGTCTTCCCCTCGAGGGCCAGCGCTTCTGACCTCGCCGCCCCCCCCGTTCTGGCTCCACGCGGTGTCAGCAGGGCTGCCCCGGAAGTTCGCCGCGTGGACATGTGGTGCCCACCGACAAGCTCCCTTTCCCTGCACCCCCGTTGTCCTTGTGTCTGGGGAAGGGACCGTGGGGCGCTTCTGAGCTCTGCGTGAGGCACCTGAGACTGACGAGTGCCAGGTAGGCCCTGACGTAGCCGCTGTCCTTCCCTGGACCCCAATCCAGGTGAGCAAGAGAAGTGGCGAATGTTCCCCCACACCATGGGGGCGGCACCGTGACTCAGGTCTTGAGGAACCACTGCCCACCCCCGTGTGTTCTGTGACCTGGGTCCCACAGGCCAGGCGTGGTCCACGGGTGGGGGCGCCGCCGGCACTCATCAGCACCGCTCCGGAAGCAGCGGGTCCCTCCCCACACCAGCAGCGGGCACAGGCGGGCACATGCGAATCCCCGCGTGCACGTGCAAGTGGGGGCCGAGGCCCCACCCGGCTGAGCTCACTCATACAGCCCTGTCCCAGGAGGTCAGCTGAGGGCGACCGAGGCCTGAGCCTGCCCCTCTGTGTGCATCCGGGGTGGGGAGAATCACGTCCCCCACAGACTTTCAAGCCCCAACCCCTGGTGTCTGCGAACCTGACCTCGTTTGGAAATAGGATTTCTGCAGATGTAACTCAGATGAGGGCACCCTGGAGTGGACCCCGATCTGGTGACTGGTGAGCTCACGAGCTGTGGGAAGTTTGGATGCAGACATGCAGGGAGCAGGTGCCCAGACGTGCAGGGAGCAGGAACGGGGAGCCGCAGCCTCAGTGAAGCTGAGCACAGCCCCGCGGCAGGAGCTGGGGAGGTGGGAGGGGCCTTGCCCTGGAGCACCCCCCCACCCCACCCCAGCTGGGTCCGACTGAGAGAGTGAAGTTCTGCTGTGGCGCACCAAGTCTGTGCTAATTGGTTCAGGAGCTCCAGAACCACAGACGTGCCTACCCTGTGTGACACTGTGCGCGGGGGGCACCCACCCCTGACTGAGCAGGGCCGTCACCTGTGCGCATGTCCCAGCCCCAGGAGTGTGTGGGCAGTGGTGCTCACCCCCAGCCTGGGGGGCATTAAGCAGCCTGGACACTGTCACCCCTCAGGGTGTTCCTGGCCCACTGGGACCCCTAAAAGGCGAGACCTCTGGGAGGGGACGGATGCAGGGGGCAAGAACGTTGCCAATGTCACTCAGGGGGCATAGCCGCGTACCCCTCCCCCCTCCTCCAGGAGCCCCGGGTGCCCCGAACTGGCTCGGGTGGCCCTCAAACATGGCGGATGGACTGGGGAGGGGCCCCTTCAGACACCTGGGCCCTGAGACCCCTGCCAGCTCCATTCTGGGGGGGGGGCATTTCCGGTCTTCAGCCGTCCGCCTGGGGCAGGGGGCGGCCTCACCCTGTGGCTCATCGGGACCAGCCTGTTTCTCGGGACCTCGGCGCCCTCAGGCCCCAAGCCCGCGCCCAGCAGCCGACTGCTATCTTCATCCATCACCTGTAACGCCGTTTTCTGGGCCGCACCTGGCCCCTCCTCCTTCCCTCAGACCCTGCCCACTCCCCCTCCCGGTCTTCCCTGCCCACGCCAGACCCCGGTCTCATCTATGCCTGGACAACCAGGTCCAGGGCGGGGTGCACCCTGAGCTCCGGGTGAGCAAATGGAAGGTAAAAACAATACACGGAGCAGAGGCGCCGGAGGGGGGGGCGGTGCGGGGGGCGGCCCGAGCGGCCCGCGGCACAAACAAGGATGGGTGGCGGCGAGGATCTGCTGGGAGAGCCCTGGGCGCGGCCAACATTGCCCGGCCCGGCGGGTCGGCGAGATGGGCCGGACAGCGCGGACACCTGCGGACGCGCCCCTCCCGCCCGCGCGACCCTCCCGGCGGCCTCACCTGCGAAGTTCTTGGTGAAGACCAGGGTGACCAGCAGGATGGGGACGAGGACAGTGCCGATGGTGACCACGCGGTCGAACGGCAGCTCGAGCTTGAGTTGCAGCAGCAGCGCGGCCAGCGCGCCCGCCTTGTCGTCCTGCGCGCCGGGCAAGATGAGCTCGCGCAGCTTCTCGCCGGCCAGCAGCGCCGTCGCCATGTCCGCGGGCTGCTCCAGGAGGTGGTGCATGGGGGGCGGGCGCGGGGCGGGGCGCGGGGGGCGCCGGGGGGCTCGGGGGCGCCGGGCAGGGGGAGGGGCGCCGGGGGAATCACTGGGGCGCCGCGGGAGGGGCGCGGGGGGAGGGGCGCTGGACGGACGGCGGGGTGCGGGGCGCGCCGCCGCCGCTGCCCCCGCGGGCAGGGGTCGGGCCGCCGGGCCCCGCCGCCCCCGCTGGGCTGCAGCCCGGCCGGCCTGGCGTGTCCTCCGGCGGGGGCGGCGGTGTCCCAGGCGGGGGCCGCGGCCCCGCTCCCGCCGCGGGGAGGGGGCTGTTTACCGGCGGCAACTCGCGGCTTGGCTCCGCCCCCCACCCCCCTCCCGCCACGCAGAATGCGGCGCCGGCGATGACTTTGCAAAAAAGATTTAAATTCAATAAGATGAATGAACGAGGACTGGTTCCGCCGCTCCCTCCGGACAGGGGACGTCCGGCGAGGCTGAGTCGGGGCTACCCTCCGGGGCGGGGGCGCCAGCGGGGGCGGGGGGAGGGGAGGGCCGGGCCGGACCCACCGCATCCCCGGCCCGCGTCGCCCAGCCCGGCGAAGACGGGCTCCTCGTCCTGTGTCCTGCGGTGTCGCCTCTTCGCTACCCCCAGCCTGGCCGCCACTGTGGGTGCCGAGCCCGCCCAAACTCGGGGGTGCTGCGCACACGGAGGGGGGACCGGGCACCCCTTTCCCGACTCGGGGTGTCTTTCCTCTCCGCCCCCACCGGTGCCCACCGCGCACGCCAGCGTCCCCACATCACCTGCCCGCGGGGCCGCCCGCTCTCCCGTCCTGACCTCCGGCCGTCACTCCCGGCGCGCGGCCGAGCCAGCCCCTAGGGTGGGCGCTGGGGGCCTGGTGCTTCTGGCCGCGGCTCCCCGCCGCCTTCCTGCCTTCGCCCCCCCCCTTCCGACACCCCACGCCGTCCATCCCCGCTGTCGCCCGCGGAACAATTGCGGCAACACTTAGGTCTCAGCGGAGCGCAGCTGCCAGCAAGGCTCGCTGAGGTTTCGCGTTTTTTTCTGTGTTTGCTCCTGCGGGTCCCCTTGCCGCGGCGACAGGAAATGCACCTGCCAGCGTTGTAAGAAATTCGTGTGGCTGGGGTTTTACCTGCACTCGGTGCTTCACCCAACACACACGGCCGAGCGCCCGCGTCGCAGCCCCGGGTCACTCACGGCAGGAGCGAGTCCGAGCCAGCAGGGGGCTGCGGGCGGGGGTCGGGACGGAGCGCGGCCTGTGCTGGGAGGTTCTTAAGGGTCCGCATGTGTCTCAGATTCCTGCGTGTTTCCCAGTCACGCTCACCCCGCTGCCACCAGTTTTCTCGCCCGTAATTACAAGGCAGTGAGGCCGCCTTTGGCTCCCAGCGGCTCGCAGCGCAGACCCAGCAGGCAAGCCGACGCCCCCCTGCAGCCGGGCGCAGGCAGCAGGGAGGCTCCTGGGAACCCGGAGTGGGGTGGCTTCGGGTCTTCCTCGTTGCTTTCCAGGAGGGTCAGGCCAGTCCCCAAAGCAGTCCTGCCGCCGAGCCAGTGACCTGAGCTCAGGGGTCTGCCACCCTGAGGTGGGCGTGTGCCTGTCTCTGCTTCCCAGAGGGTTGGGGGCCCGGCTGCAGCCCTCGGCCCCTCTCCGGACTCCCGTCTCTCTCCGGTTCTGGGACCTTTTCTCCATCACCTGTCCCCACTCCTCCGAGTATCCTGTCAGCCTGGTGTACGCATTGGGTCTGAGTAGAAATCCTTCGTTTCGCTGGAGTCAGAACCCTATTTTTTTTCATGTTCACAGTTTTGGATTTCCTTTGTGAGGTGAGGTGATGGGCCTTCCAGCGTCCCTCCCAGAGAGGGGCTATGGGGCACCCCTTTCGTTTCTCTGCCGAGGCAGCCGGTCCAGGAGCCCACTGCACCAGGCCCAGCCATGGCAGACTCCACACTGCCTCACCCCTCGGGGCGGTCCACTGGTCATGGTCTGCAGACCTCCCCGGTGGCAGAGGTGCCACTCAGAGTTCTCAGAAAGCCAGTGCTAAGGACAGACACAGCGTCTCCTAGGCCACCAGGGGTCCTCGCCACCTCTGTAAGGGGCGTCCCTTTGTGGCTCTGTAATCCTGGCTCTGCCGGGTTCTAAACATGTGCGCTGTCCCTCCTTGCTCTTCCACCACGACCTGGACATTTGTCACCTTTCCTTTTCCACCGACGCTCTGGGGGGCCTGGTCATGTGTGGCTGGGACGAGGTGATTGCCCCACATGTCTGCTGAGCAAGGAAGCGTGGTCTGTGCTGCGGGAGCCCCCCTCCCACACCGCCACCCCCCACTCAGCCCCTCCCTCTGTGCAGGTCTCGCTGACTGGGGGGCTAGGCTGCTTCCCACACCCCGTTTTCTGTGATGCATCTTGGGCGGTTGCTCTGGTAGGAGACCGATGTTGACCTTGACATGACCTTGGACTTGGCACCAGCAGGTGTGGGGCTGTTCTGGGGACACACTGAGTGCTCGGCACACGCACACTGGGGGCCCGAGTGTGCAGGCACTGCCAGAAACAGCAGCAGGCGGAAGCAGCCAAACCAGACGCATTGGGGGGCGGGCAGAACTGAGACCCGGATCCCGAATCCTGCAGCCTGGCCCCCACCACATGGCAGCCCCCTCGAATGCTGTCCTCTCAGAGGGGCACAGGGGGACGGGGTGGGGGCCAGAGTGGAGGCTCTTGGTGACACCCTGCCCGGGGCCTCGGATCCTGGGGAGATCCCGGAGCTCAGCCCTGCCTCCCATGTCCCCTCCCCAGGACACGTGGGTGACACCAGCCATTCGGACGCTGTGGTGGCCCAGACTGCAAGCACATTTCCCGGATCCGGTCTCAGGGGACGGACCCCACTGGGGCAGCAGGTGTCCCACGTTAGCACGTGGCTTTGACATGGGTTTTGAAAGAACAGGCGACAGGGCGGGAGCAGCAGTTACGCCCCTCCCTTCACTTGGTGAACCAGCGCCATCAGTGAAGAGGGAGCACCGGGAAGGACGCGCCGGCGCCACTGCAGCCCAGCCCCGGGCTCCCCTTTCCAAGCCGGCGCGCCCTGCTCAGCTCTCCGTGGGACTGGCCTGTTGCTGGGTCGGCCGAGAAGTTCATTTGGGTTTTTCCGGGACAACGGCTCTCCTAGCGCCCAGTTCTTTTTCATTCCAAACAATTGTTACATTGTAATGTGACAGCTGTCATATCAGTGTGCATTAAAAACTTACCAAAATGGTGAATTTTTCTGCAGCCTTTTTAATATTGAAGATGGGAGAAAACACATAACATTTTCAGTGCATTATGCTTCATTATTTCAAGAGAAGTAAAACCAACTGAAACGAAGACAGATTTGTGCAGTGCAGGGAGAAGGTGCTGCGACCGACCGAACGGGTCAAGCGGGTTGCGCCGTTTCTCGGTATTGTTGACGTTTGGGCCACAGAACTTGCGCGGGACCGTCTTGACGCACCGGACGGCGGTGAGCAGCGCCCCTGGCCTCTCCCCACTGGAACCCAAGAGCGGGAGGCAGCCGACACACTCAAAGCATCCAAGTCAGTAGTTTTTGGTGAAAATGAAGTGTCTTTTACGGCACGTAAAGGACTTTTTGGCCAGCCCGCGACCTGCCTGAGGACTCTCAGCAGATGCAACAGCAACGCCCCAGATGACGTCCTGGGGACCGGAACAACCACGCCGCCTCCGCAGGCGCGCGCTAATCTGGAGCTGCAGCCCACGGTGTGGGCAGACGGGCAGCACTGGCCAGTCCCTGGGCTGACCCCAGCTCTGGAAGATGGAAGGGGCTGCCTGTCTAGGGAGGGGCTGCTTTTCCAGGAAATGGGTGACAGAGATGCCAGGTTGGGAGACACACTGGGTGTCTCGAGAAGCTTCTGGAAACCTGCCAGAGCCAGGGGCTGGCCCAGGACCCTCACACCAGCCCTTTCCACAGTGCCTCCTGCTGGAGGCCCAGGCACAAGCCCACCCCTGTGGTAGGGCAGCTGTAGACAGCACCTGTGCCTGACCTCCTACCACTGCACCAGGAGCTGGCGCCCCGGCCCCTCCTGCCCCCCCAACCCAGTCTGGGGTACATAGGAGCCCCACTGGAGCTCTTGGGCACCCCCCACCCCACGGCCTTGGACGACATCATCAGGGCCAGACGGGTCCTCCCTGTGCCCGAGGGCCCAGCTGACATGGGAGGAGCCCGGCCCCAAGAGGGAAGCCACGTGGGAACTGTCCTGCCCAGGGACAGTGGGCAGAGACCAGGTCAGGCCCCCCAGACACTGCGGCTACGACGGGCTGAGGATCCCCAGCCTCAGTGTCCCCTCATGTGCCTGTAGAGGGTGGAGTCTGGTGTCCCACCAGCCCAGTCTCGGCCCGCCTCCTGCACAGACTGCCTGGCGGCCACTCCCTGCCTCCCCGAGGGGCAGGGCCAGATGTGCATTTAAGACACACTGACTGGGCGCTGGGGGTGTGGCCCCCCCAGCCAGGTGTTGTTCATGGGGGACACACCCACCACCGTGTACACATCTCCAGCCTTCCCAGGAACGGCCCCTGAGGGTCTGCACAAGGGGCTGGACGTGGAAGAGGGGACTGGCCGACCACACTGCTGCCCCGACGGCCTGAGCTGGGGCAGGACCCAGAGGCTCTCTTTATTTGTTTATTTATCCATCATCATCGTCAACCGAAGACAATTTTTCATTCTTTTAGAGAGAGAGGAAGAGAGGGAGAGAGAAACATCGATGTGAGAGAGAAACATGGACTGATTGCCTCCACATGTGCCCCGGCCGGGATTGAACCCGCCGCCTTCTGGGTACAGGACAGCGCTCCGCCTGGGCCACAGTGGCCAGGGCGGGAGGCTCACTTCTGCAGGGACCGCAGCTCGGGCGGCAGGTCGCAGCCCGTGTACACGCCGTTGGTGATGCTGTATTCCAGCAGCGCGCCGAAGCAGGGGTCCTGCGGCGAGGGGCGGGCCTTAGAGCAGGAAGCAGCGGCAGGCCCCGCCCCGCCCAGGCCCCGCCCCCCCACCGGCCTCACTTTTACGAGAATGTAGGGGTTTCCCAGAACGACCAGCAGGGCTTTGGGTCTGGTGACCGCGACGTTGAATCTCTTGGAGTTGGACAAGAAACCCAAAAAGTATCTGTCATCTTCAAATTCATCTTCATTCGATCGTACCTAAAAACACAAAAGAGAAGAAAAATGGAACAACATATTGAGATTTTTTGTCACCGAAAGAAACTCTCCACATATAAATGCATTTAGAAACATTAAACATCAGTGGACCCCATTTTCAGTTCAAAAAGAACAACGGGCGGGGGGTGGAGCCTGGGCACAGGGTTCCAGGAGCCTGTCCTTCCCACCGACTGCTCCGACTCACCTGCAGGTGACACTCTGCTGGGCAGGGCCCTCTAAGGACAGAGCCTGCGTTCGGAGAGGGAGACCTGGCTCCCTGGGTGCCCGGCGGCCCCTCTGACCCTGCCCACGAGGCGCCTCCGCCCGCTGCCCGCCCTCCACCCTGTCCCTGCCTCCCCAGGTCGTTCTCTGCCTCTTCCTGGCCCCTCCCTGGGCCCTGCAGACTCTCGGGGGCTGTGAGGGCGCCTCCCTGCAGGACCCCAGCCCGCGTCACTTTCCACCCGCGTGGGCCGCGGACCCGCCATCACGCAGGCGGCTGCAGACACCGCGGCCCCGTGAGGGGCGGGGCCACCCACCGTGGAGATGATGATGACCAGATGCTCTTGTCCCTGGAACTCCTCCACCGACCCGACCTTTATGTCCGTCAGGTCCACGTTTCTCAGGAGAATCCTGATTTTTTCCACCTTTGAAGCAGATAAGATCAAAGACGGAGCTTAGCAAGCCTGGCCATTCCTGACTCGCTACAACGCGCGAGTGTGACCCAGCGTGTGGTGCTGCCTCTCAGTTCCAAATCCTGGTCCTCGCAGCTAACCCGGTGGGAACCGAGCCCCGACTTCGGACGGACTGTGCCGGGCGGGGGACTCAGCTCTCGTCAGGACAGCGCCTGCCTCCCCGGGGCAGAGGGGGGGTGCGCCCCAGGGCATGCGCCCTCGCCACACCGGTGGCCAGGGGCCCCAGCAGGACTGAGTGGTGTCAGGAGCACAGGCAACCAAGCCCAGACCAGAGCACAGGTAGGGCGCGCCGAGAACTTGTTGCCAAGGAGAAAAACAAGTGTTTTTGATAAAAGGTGGAATTCTTAAAACTCACAGGAGAGCACCAAGGTAGTGCCTGGGGTCAGGTCGGAAGACTCGCTGCAAGGGACTCGGTCCCTGGCGCCCCCTCCGCCCAGAGGGGCAGCGGCTGAGCGCCCAGCCCGGCTGCGGGAGCCCGGCGGGCACCGAGCCCACGGCGCGCACATACGTCGTGTGGTGCGGGCGGCAGGGCCACACCCCATGCAGGCACCATGCGTGCGCTCAGGTCCCTGCCGTGACCCGCCCCCACACACCCGTGAGCACACCTTCAGAGCAGAGTGGGAACACACGTCCCACCGTCAGGACGGGGAAGGGGCTCGGGTGAGAAATGAAAAGCACGACCGCAGAGCACGCGGACGACGTTTGTCCCGGGGGGGGTGTCACCACGCCGACTCGTGGGGCACAAAGGGGACCAGGCCGAGTGGGGCGCCCGCAGAGCCACGGCGGAAAGACGCTGATGGCACGCACTGAGGCCGAACACTGGAAACCGATGGGAAGCAGGCACTGGACTTGAACAGGAGTTTGGACAAGACAGGAACTAGCAGCCAGTAAACACATGGGAAGCTTCTTAAATCCCTGACAACCCAGGGGAGGCCCTGCCCCTAGGTCACGGGAGGCACAGGTGTGGGCACAGGCAGGTGTCTGCAGACAGGAGACAGTGGCAGCCCCGCCGCAGTGAGGACACGGGACAGGTGAGCAGACTGAGGTGGGGCTCCCACCCCAGGACACCAGGGCACGGCAGGCCCATGGGAGTCCCAGGGGGCCGGGCCCAGGGACAGTAGCTGGGGAAGGAGGCCCGGGACCTGGGGCCACGTGACTCTATCTGTTTCCCTATCTCCGTGGGGCCTCTGTGGACAAGGAAGCGCGAGGAGCGCAGGGGAGCAGGGCCCCACCTGCTTGCGGTAGGGCGTGATCACGCCGATGTCTCGTGCAGACACCTGGCTGGAGAGGCTCCTGGTGAGGAGGCAGCTGTAGCGCAGGACCTGGACGGCCTCGGCCGGGTTGAACCAGGACGGGCTCCGCCCCTCGCGAGCTTCGCTGCCCTGCGACAGGAGGGAGGCGGGAGAGAGGCAGGTGGTCACAGGGCTCGTCGGTCAGAAAACGCCCATGCAGGGCCGTCCACACAGCGCAGAGCGGGGACTGGGGCCCCAGCAGGGGTGACACAGGCGTGGCCACGGAACTGTCACCGCTGCACCAGTGCCACCAGGACAGGGACGGGGGTCGTGCAGGGACCAGACGGGGACACAGGAGAGGACGCACATGCTGGGAAGGAGCAGAGGCCCGGGAGCCACGGGTGGGACGGGCAGAGTGCACAGCCGAGGAGGCAGTGGCCAGCGGGGGTCAGTGCAGTGGGTGGGGGGCCCTCGGGCCGGCCCCCACCACTCACTCAGGTGGCCCCCCGACGTGTGGCCTCCCTCTGTCCGAGCTGCCGGCACATGACAGTCCTGGGCACCACTGAGCATCAGGGAAGCGCAAACCCACCCTGGGAGCGCAGCTCACGCCCTCCAAGACGGCTCCAGTCACGGGCGCCACAGCCCCGCACGGGCGAGGAGGTGGAGGAACGGCACCCGCGCGCAGCTGACGGGAGGGTAAGGCCGCGCAGGAGCCGCGGAGACCCGTGTGCATCTCCCGCAGGACGCTGGAGCAGGAATGCCGTGCGACCCAAAGGACCCGGGTGTGGGGCCCGGACAGGCCCGGCCCCCCCCCCCCCCCCCCCCCGCTCACGGTGGCGCCCTCACGGCAACTACGAGGCGGGACGGGCACACACGCGGCCCGTCCACACGGTGGGACACGCTCAGCCGTGAAGAGGAAGGCGGCCCGCACACACGAGACCCATGTGCTCAGAGACGCCGGGCGCGGAGCAGGAGCACCGGTGGCCACGCTCACGTGAGGCCCCGCGGGAGTCGGCGCTGCGGGGCCGGGGCCGGGGGCAGCGAAGCCCACGGTGAAGCAAAGCGACCGCGTGCAGCACTGCTGAGCTGTGCACCTGAAACGGCCAGCACAGCCCATCTCTCGCCGTGGGCCCCTGCAGGTGACTCACCCCCGGACTTGCAGTGACAGGGTCAGGCGACCGAGGGGGTGAGTGCCACAGACGCCAGCAGCACCTGCTCACTGCGGAGGAAGCCAGGCCAGGCCCATCAACTGAACCACCACAGACGCGCGGAGGACGGAACAACCAGTAAAGGGAAAGATGAAGGCCGAGTCGGAACCTGGAGGTTCAACTGGCTTATCTCATTACAGACAGACTCTTAAATTGGAATAAATAGAAAAACTAGCTGCTTTGCCCTGGCTGGTGTGGCTCAGTGGACTGAGCACAGGCCTGCGAACCAAACGGTCGCCGGTTCGATTCCCAGTCGGGGCACACGCCTGGGTTGTGGCCAGGTCCCCAGTAGGGGGCGCCGAGAGGCAATCACACATTGCTGTTTCTCTCCCTCTCTTTCTCCCTCCCTTCCCCTCTCTCTAAAATAAATAAAATGTTGAAAAAACATAAAAACTAGCTGCCTGTAAGAAACGCACCCGAAGTGAAGTGATAAAGAAGAGAGAACAAAGAGACGCCAGACAGTGAGGAAGAGGAGCGGGAAGAGCGACGTCTCCCCAGGTGGGATTTATTACTTTAATTAATTAACTTTATCCTCACCCGAGGCCACGCTTATTGACCTGAGAGAGAGGAGAAGAGACGGTGAGAGAGGGGGCGAAACAGGGATCGGCTGAGCCCCAACTAGGGCTGAGCCCCAACCCAGGCACGTGCCCTGCCCGGGGTGAGAACCTGCGACCTTCGTTCGACAGGAGGACACTCCTGTCCACTGCGCCACAGGCCAGGACGTGTCCATGTGCAGTTTCCTGTCACTCGCGACACAGTGCAGGGCGCTGCCCCACAAGGAAGGCAAACAGTCGCCGACGGCACGCGCTGCTCAGCCCAGCGGCAGACACGGGGGCGGGGGGGGGGGCAAGGCCGCCATACCCCTGAGGAGCCCCGGTGGGAAACGCCGGCAGGGCCCCCTCGCCCAGGTCCGCATGGCGGGGCGGGAAGAGCGCGGAAGAGCGGAACCACAGGCCCCACAGGCACATTTCAAAGACGCCTGTGGACCTCACGTCCCTCGACAGAGAGTGTCAATCTTTTGCTGTGTCCTCAGAATGTTTACTAAGACTGAGACCTATTTGGCCGTGGAGTTTTACTTTTTTAAAGGTTTATTTTCACTTGAGAGACAGAGGAAGAGAGAAACATTGATGTGAGAAACACTGATTGGCAACCTTCTATGCACGCCTCGACCAGGGATGGAGCCTGCAACCTGGGTGTGTGCCCTGACGGGGAGCCGGAACCGGGGCCCTTTGGGTTCATGGGACTGAGCCATGGCAGCCTGGGCTGACCACGGGTTTCTGGAAGCACCCATGGGTGCTCCCACGGGGGGGGGGTGAGCTGCAGCCCCTCCGACCTACCGCGCCCCTACAGCACCGCCGGGTCCCTCAGTCAGCCGAGGCCGCTGGCCCAAGCAGAGCCCCCTCCCCCCGCGTCTGCCTGCAGTCAGCGTCCCAGCCGGCAACTGGGCTGAAGCTCACCCTGACTCCGTGGAAGATGAGGGGGAAGCCTTTCCTGGGCAGCTTCTCCCAGCCGAGCAAGGAGGCCACCACCGCGGGGTCCGCACAGACCTCCAGCTCCTTGTGGTAGAACAGCCTGGAGGGCAGGGCCAGAAGGGCCGCGTGCGACCGGTAGTTCTTCACGAGCTTCGTCACCTGCAGGGACAGGGCAGCGGGGGCCAGGCCACGTCACCCGCACGCCTGGGGCCCTGAGAGGGGGCAAAGGACGAGACCCCGCCACCCAGGCCTCCCCTCCTGGCCTCTCGTCTGTCACCCAAGTAGAAAGTGACCTCAGCACCTCAGGTCACTTGTTGAACGGAGGGTCACGTTTTAACAGAAAGAGCGACTGTCAGGGAAACAGGAAGCCAGGCCTGGCCATGTGGCCTGCGGGCACCTGGGAGCCCCAGCCTGAGGTGCAGGGACACACGGGCAGGCACGCCTCTCCCGAGGCAGAACGCACCAGTCCACAGCCCCCCACGCCCTCCCTCCCCTCACAGGGCGTGACCCGCCCCTCACATCACCTCCTGTTCTGTGGTCAAGCTCAGCCGTGGCAGTACGGCAGGGGCCCAGGGGACAGGCCCCATGGCTCTGAGAAGCGCAGGCTCCCAAGTGGTCCTGGGTCGGCTGGGAACCCAGGCTGCACCAGGCACCCCTGCTCGACCCGCCGCTGCCATCCCCGCAGGGACCCCACCTGGCAGGGTCCGGGCTCACCAGCAGAGGGTTGTAGGCGCCGCAAGCACCGAAGGCGTCTTCGTCTCTCAGGTACACCGGCCGGGACATCAGTCTCTCCAGCAGGGACACGTTCAGCCCGTAGGCCATGGCCAGTCTGGACTTGATGACCGGACCGAGCTGCATGGGGTCTCCCGCGAGGATGATCTGCGACACGGGGCAGGCACTTGCTGTGCAGCCAGACCCGCTGCGCACACGGCGCCGCTGCAGCAGGGGTGGGCGCGGGCGGCTGGGAGGCGGGAGCGCATCCCCTGGCCAGGCCGCGTCCCCGCTGGAGCAGGCCCGACGCCCCCACCTCTGCGGAGGGCGGCGGGCACCACAGAGCTCACCTGGCCGCCGACATCCGACACCAGCCCCAGAGGGATGAGGCACTCTGGCTCGCTGGCCTGTCCAGCTTCGTCCACAAACACATGTGTGAAGTGCCCGACTCTAGAGCCAAAGACCTCAGTGGTCACCTCTGTCAGAGTCCCCAGGGGCTGGCTTGGCCAGCCCAGGAGGCTCCACCAGACTCTGTGCCCGATGTGGAGGGAAATAGGCGAAGGGACCAAAAGGCGTGGCCAGGGCTGCCCAGGGTGCCGGCTGGGGACGGTCCACCCGCCTGCGAGACAGAGGCCTGGGCTGCAGCCCCAGCCTCACTGCTCAGCAGCTGGGTGACGTGGGTGTCCTGTCACCTCTCTGAGCCTTGGTTTCCACCATGACAGGCAGAGTGAGACGGCGCTGGTCACAGCAGGGCACCGCGTGACACCCCCATGTCGGTGGCGCCGCCTCCACCTGCTGCTGGCTCTCACTCACGTTCCCCAGCCCCATGAGGGCACCAGGGAGCCTGGCAGCCGGGACACGACACCCGCAGCCACAGCCGCCAGGACGGCCTGGGCCGAGCTGGGGCCCCAGCGTGGGGCCCCTGCCCCCGGGAGCCGGGGCGGGGGCGGTGCTGGCCGTCAGTCCGCTCCAGCACGGGGCGGAGTTTGAGCGTCGCAGGCTGTCACTGCACAGACGGTGCCCACAGGCCCCGCCGGCCCCCGCAGGACGGGGGCAGCACACTCTCGTTTTTCACTCCGTGCCCCAGCTTCTGCTGAAACGTCAGCCTTACGTGCCCTCCTGCGGACGCGATCACGCAGACTTCAGAGCAGGGGCGTCCCACTCGCGGCCCGGCACAAAGTTGTAAATTTACTTCAAACACGATGAGACTTTTTGTGATGACTTGTCACGATGCATTGCATACGTGGCCCAAGACAACACTGCTTCCAGCGTGGCGCAGAGACGCCAAAAGGTCGGACACCCCTGCCCTGGCTCGAGTCCCTTCTACAGGACAGCACTGTCCTCGTTCACAGCCACTCAGCTTCCTGGGGCCGCAGCCCCCGCCCCCGCGTGGCAGTCCTGCCGCTGTCTCCTTGGCACCTCCCATCCCCACTTCAGAATCTGGGCGTCCCTGCCTCCCCCAGGCCATCCTCTGTCCCGGCCCTCCCAGCAGCCTCGGGGCCCCGCCCCCTCCTGGGTCTCTGCACAAGCCTCCCTCTTGGGGGGGGCTGCGCCACCCGCCCAGGGTGCTCACCGGACGCCGATTTGGTAGAAGAGCCCAGCGCTGCTGCAGGTGGTGATTATGACTCGGAAGCGGGAGGCCTTCCAGATGTCCTCCCCGTCCTTGCAATAGGCCTTGATGGCCTCAATGACCGTCTGGGGAGCGGTTTGCGTTCAAGTTACTTAAGTATCTTTTCCAATGGACAGTCACAAAGCTGGAAGGAATTCTAAGATAATTCTGTCCCATGTCTTAGTTATGATTAAGCAATGATTTGAGATTGTTTTCTTAAATCAAAATATTTATCTTTCCACCCCAACTGGTGTGGCTCAGTGGATTGAGCCTGCGAACCAAAGGGCCGGTTCAAATCCAGTCGGGGCACAGGCCTGGGTTGCAGGCCAGGTCCCCATTGGGGGCCACGTGAGAGGCAACCACACATTGATGTTTCTCTTCCTCTTTCTCCCTCCCTTCCCCTCTCTCTAAAAGTAAATAAAATCTTAAAACAATATTTATCTTTCCACATCAACGTCGCCACATCTGTGGACTCTGAAGCCGTGAACGTAACATGTGACTTTGCAGCGCACCCCCCCCCCCGCCCCCCGCGCCGAGCGACGCCACTCGCCCTTAGACCGTGTCTGTCTGGCCAATGAGAGTCTGTCCTACAGACGAGGCAGCAGACCAGCACAGCAGGTCCAGGGAGGGAGATGCTCGTGGGGAGCCAGCAGGGGCGGCCGTGGGGAGCGGAGCTGCGACGCCCCGGCCAGGTCCGCTGCTCAGAGCAGGTCAGGCACAGGGACAGTGACCGTGGGGCGGCCGTGGTGAAGCTCACCTCCTCCAGCCGGCAGGTGGCGTTCACGCGGACCATGGTGCCCGGCTGCAGTAGCTGGCTCTCATGCAGCCGCAGACACACGAGGTCGGCAGCGCTGTTGGAGGGCGCACACACCAAGATCCGACTGTCCGGCAAGGCGTGGTACACCTTCGTGAGGGCACAGAGACACAGCGTGGCAGTCAGCCATGGGGAGCTCTGCACCCCAGGGCCTGGGCCACCACCCGCCCGCCCGCAGGAGGGCTGCCGGGGCTCCACGCACTCTCGCTAAGCTGAGGCCCGAGTGGCTCAGAAACACAAGGCACACGCCGCATGCATGCACTTGACGGTGGCATCAGTGGGGACAGCAGACGTCTGCAGAGCACAGCCGCTACCACTGTGCAGGGGACGCCTCGTCTGCAGAATTCCGCGGTGGGCCAACCGGGGTGCTGCTCTCAGAACAAGTGACCCCCCCGACCCCGGAGACCGGCTTCCAACCCGCACAGGCCCGGCGGCAACACACGGCAGAGCAGCTGCTCCCGAGGGAACCGGGTTTTCGACTGTTTCTGACGCTGCGGCATAAACAACAGCGAGTCCCCGACACACCCCCGCGGGGCCTCCTGCCGTCACCTGTAGCACGGCCTCGATGATGGTCACCGTCTTCCCGGTCCCCGGGGGCCCGAAGAGGATGTACGGGAGCGGGCGGCAGTCGCCGCTCAGGATCCGCCTCACGGCCAGCTTCTGGTTCTCGTTGAGCCGCGGGTTGAAGAACTCCTGCTCTCGGGCCTCCGGGGCCCGCATCTCGCTTCCTGGGTCGAAGCAGAGGAGCAGGGTCAGCACGGACGCCGCGCCAGCAACGACCAGTGCGTGGGAAGCTCTTGCGGTGACGTGGGGACACGGAGACACGGTGCTGCTCCCACACCTGAGCCGCCCAGGGGCAGACACGGGACGTCCACCGTCCTCCCTCCCTCACAGCAGCGTCACCTGAGATGCCACCGACCCACCTGGTGGCAGCGACGGGGCGGCCACACCCTGAGTCTGCAGTGGCGACAGCACCTTCGTCCTCGCCCCGGTCACACCACGGCCACAGCCCCTCGCGTCCCCTGACCGTGCCCCTCTGGCAGGACAATACGCACCCCGGCGGCTCGCCCCTGCAGTGAAGGCCGCCAGCCCCAGCGTGTCCTGGGCACCCGCTTGCCCTGTCTTGGTGGCAGGCTTGGGCTGGTCCTTTACAGCTTTCCTGTTCTAGGAATAATTGTCCACAAAAACAGGCGTGAGAAAAGCTGTGTGTTCACACGGGCCCAGTTCACAGACAAAACACTAAGGTCCACCCGCAGTTTTGGCTTCGGTTACTGCAACCCTGGGCGGGTCACAGAGCGTACACCCCCCTTACAACGCGAGGGAAATACTGGGTACCTGATGGGAAGCTACTAAAAAGTCTGTTTGTTTTTAAATACCTTTTACAAATAAATGTCAATGTAACAAGGACACCAAAGGAAGGGCTTTCTCTCTGACTTGGTGCGTATGCACCTCCTGCTGAGCCTCCCCGCCCCCCACCCCCTCCACCCCCGCTTGAGGGAGAGCCGCAGAGGGGAGGGCACCTCCGCAGCTGCAGGGGCTGGAGACCCAGCAGGAGCCCCCTCAGCAGTGGGACCGGAACCCCAGGGGACACACATCTCAGGCCAGGCCAGGCCCCCCACTGCTTCCACATTCCCTGTGCACAGGATCTCGAGGACCCACCGGCTGGGCCAGAAGCCAGCACTGCTGAGTCCTCAGCTGAAAACAAGGGGGGGCTCTGTGGACCCCGGAAGTGCTCGCTGCCCTGTGACCTCGGCCACCTCTCCTTCTGGGCCCCTCTGAGGGCTGCGACAGAGGCTGGCACGGGCATCCTCATTGGTTCCCTCTCTTGGGAGGCGCTGCCCGGGGGCCCAGTTTCTGAAGCCCAGGCCCAGTGCCTGTGAGCTGATCTTGGGCATGTCCAGCCCCTGGGTCTCCCTGTGGCCCGGCTGGCCCATGGACAGGCACTGCTCTGCATTTAAAACTGTGGAGACTCAGCCCTCAGGGACACGTCCTCCAGCACAGCCGCGGGCCAGGGGGACGCCCTGTGTCTGTCCAGCCAACAACACTGAGTGCGGCAGGCGCTGTGAGTGGGGACCTCTGGGCGGCGGGCACTCCAACACCACCGCGCCTGCGTTTGTAAACAGGGGCTATGGAACGGTAAAAGGGTTTCTAAACATCAGATACAATTTAGAAATCTGTGTTGAAGTTTGAACAAAACCACTTCTACTTCACTTGCGACACTACATGGAGAGCCTCCGGCCGTGCCGGGCATGGGACAGGCGCGACATGGCTGCACGGTGGCCGGGCTGCAGGAGCGAAAACCGAACGCCCTCAGACACTC
>PVJI01002597.1:121521-142181 GCA_004026765.1 Micronycteris hirsuta
ACACTCCCGTGCGGGCCTGCGTAAAAATCATGCTCTTGGAAAAAGGAATTCCTTTAAGAGAAATTGGATTAACTTACTTCCTAGGACTTGTTACTTGCTGGGACCCTTCCCCCGGAACCAAGGGATTATGCTAATGGTTGCCCGGAACATCTTGCATTGCTAATGAATAGCCATTCCCATTTTGCTGTATCGGGAGCTTCCCAATAAAAACCCGGCTAAGCCACGCTCGTGGCTTTTTTCCTGGGACGAGAGGAATCAAGCCACGTGGCCCCGGATTCTTTCCCCCCCCGCGTGTCTCAGTGTGAGATTATTTCACGCATTCGGTTACGGTCACCACGGGTTCCGGCAGGTCCGATTTACCCCACGACAACTCGCAACGACGGCGGACGCTGACTCTGCGGGGTGCGCGCCCCCCACGCCTTCCCGAAGCACACGCAGCCGCACGGCTGGCCCGTCGGGACGCACCTGAGGCCGCGAGCTTGCACCCGCTCCGGCAGGTGTTTCGGTTTCGTTCTCACTGGGACTCAAGGTGTCTGGGACCCACACCCCCGCGTGCCCAGCACTCAGAGTCCCAGCCCGCGTCGCGCAGCCGTACCTGGGCGGCGGGCTGCCAGCTGTCTCTGGTGTCCTGTGCGTGGTTCCAACCGCCTGTCACTTGGGGAGACTGCAAAATGATTTCTTCTGGAAACAACACTTTTAAAACAAGGGAACAAGGCAGACGTTACCGAAAACCTTTAAGAAGATGAACGGAAGCAGCCTGAACGCTCGCAGAGCCCCGAACCCCCCACGGCAGCCCCCGCCCGGCCGGCCCGGCCCGTGGCACCGCCCTGCAGGGGCCTTACAGTAGAAGCTGCCGCGTCTGCCTGGAAGCACAAAGGGATCCAGGAAGAGGGGAGAAGCCAAGTGCAGTGGCTCTACTTTCAGCGATTTAAACCTGCTCTTTTTACGTAGCTGGACTAGTGAGGAAACACGGACAGCCCCCGACAGAAAGAACACTGGACCCCACCGGGCTCACTCCTGACACAGGACGGAGGAGGCTGAGCGTGGGAAACGTGCGCACACCCTGGGCGCAGCCCCCGCAGCGCACCTTTCGCTCCCAGGTGGGCGACTTGCTCAAGCGCGAAGTGGCACCGTCTGCTTGTGGTCCTGCGGAGGGCAGACAGCAAAGCGACTCACTTCAAGTTTCGACGTGTCGGGGCCACCACGGGTCACGGAGATCAGGGTCCACGGTCCCGGCCAGCGGGCCAGCACAGCCGCTGCACGGTACTCGCAGGGGCCCCGCAAGGGCCAGGGCCCCCAGGCACAGGGCTGGGGCCCGGCGGGCAGGATGGGGGCATCAGGGCCCATTTCTGCGCGGCACACGCCGCCGCCGCCGCCGGGAGTCTGAGACAAAAGGTCAGGGGGCGCGCATCGGGGCAGCAGGGTCTCCCTCCTGTCCCCAACGTCTCTGTTTGAACGTGTAGAGGGACAGGCAGGGACACGACAGAAACACACAAGGGTGAGGGACACCCACAGACCACTGCAGCACCGAGAAGTGACTGTGGTCACGAGGAATCACTCCCTTGAAACTCACGGACAGCTGCGGTGTGTTAAGTCTCCAGAGTTTATCTGAACAAGAACGGGTGTGCCCCGGGCGGTGTGCAGCGCAGCGGCGGGAAGGGGGTTTGGGTCTGTTACAGGCGGAGGGGAGGGAACGGGGACGTCGCCCTGGGCAGGAAGCGGGCTGGACAGTAAGGTCCCTGACTCTGGGGACGTGCCATGGAGCTGACGGGTGCCTGATGGACCGGGAGGGGCCGACGCTGCAGTTACGTCAGCTCTCGGTTTGGGGACGAGGGCTTGGCACAGCGACTCCACTGGGGGCCTGCTGCCGTGCTTTTTAACACAACAGCAAGGGCGAAAAATGACAAAATAAAGCCCCACCTCCAGAGAAACACGGTGACCAGAGCTCCAAAGTGGAAGAAGGACGTCCAGCCAAGGGCACCGGGCCTCGGGCCAGCGAAGGCCCAGCAGCGAGTTGCAGCGTCGCCGAGCCCGGGCCACACCCACCCTCCTGCCAAGTTCAGGCCGGGCACCTGAGGACCACCAGACCCTTCTCACCTGGATGACAGGGGGGTGCAGGGCGATGCTCCCAGGGCAGGGGGCCTGCCGGGACCCCTCACAGCACAAAGTCCTGAGAGGGGCGCACGCAAAGCTGGAGGAACAGGTGTGTGGCCCACCCCCAGATGTGCGCCCAGTGTCCCGGCAGGAGGCTCCGGGCGGCCCCGCTCTGTCCCTCCAACGAGATCGTCCCCAAGCTGCCTGGGATGCAACCAACTCCAAGATGAGACTCGCCAGAAAGGAGCCGGGCCGGGACTCAGAGGACTTGCTCTGAGGAAGGCAAACACCTAACACAGATGAATTCGCGAGGAAGGAGCTGCGGGAGGACTCGGCTCGTCGCCCCCAGCGAGAGCCGCTCACACATCTGTGCACGGGAAAGATGCCAGAGACGGCGCCGAGCAAACGGGGCGACCCACCCAGCTGCGAGTCAGCCCCTAACCTCCAGTGGCCAGAAACACATTAAAGGAAGAATTCACCAAAATAAAAAAAAACGGTTTTCATTCTGGGAACACAAGAAAGGTTTGATACGAAGTTAGCCGGTCGAAATGCTTCAACTTATCAACAGGCTGAAAAGAAGTAACTTAGCCCTGGCTGGTGTGGCTCAGTGGACTGAGCACGGACTGGGAACCAAAGGGCTGCCGGTTCCATTCCCAGTCGGGGCACACGCCTGGGTTGCGGCCAGGTCCCCAGTAGGGGGCGCATGAGAGGCAACCACACACTGATGTTTCTCTCCCTCTCTTTCTCCTTCCCTTCCCCTCTCTCTAAAAATAAATAAATAAACTCTCTAAAAGAATTTTAAAACCAGCAGAGCAGAAGTCAGTGCGGCAGAGACTTGCTGGAGAAGACCGACATGCCAGAAGCAGTCCCCGAGAAGGTCACTGAAACCGGCAGACCTGCGGCCGGACTCCCGAGGGGGACGAGAAGAGACAAGTGGCGAGTGTCAGAACGACAAGGGACACCAGTTCAGATCCCACAGACATTAAAGTAGCAAAGAAATGCCACGGAGGACCTCGGCCAACAGATTAGACCCGGTGGGGGCAACGCACAGGCTCCTTCCGCACGCACCCGAGAGCGCCCCCTGCAGGATACTGCTGGCCGAGCGGCCCTGCGCCGACGGGGAGACTGCAGGGAGAGGCAGGCGGCTTCCCCCAGAACACGCCAGGCCCTGCGCCTCACTGGCCGTCGGCCATCCCCACAGGCCGTCCTGAAGACGGAACAGGAGGTGATGCTTTCCGACTCACTGCGAGGCCAGCGCTGTTACCTCGGTGCCCAAATCGGAAAGAGTACTTCCAGAAACTCAGAACTACACACCTCGACAACACAGATGCAAAAATAAGTGAAACTTTAGCAAACCAGGCATAACAATGCATGGAAAGCAATTACGCTGCGGTGAGGGGGGCTTATTCCCGTCACGCAATCAACTACCTTACTGGACTGAGAAAGAAAAACCACAGGACATCTCAAAGGGCACGAGGCGCAGACTCCCACGTCCACTGGTGCCTAAACCTCTCAGCAAACTAGGACTCCAGCTCCTCCCCCCTACAGGGACCGCTGCCGCTCCCACTGCCCCTCCCCCAGGAACAGACACCGCGGTTTCCTCGGCTCCCCGGCCCCCAGCCATGCAGTGAGGCAGAGCAGAGCAGAGCAGAGCAAACCAAACGCACCCAGAGAAGGAAGGAAAGGCGGCCTCCCCAGGAGCACAGGGCTGAGCACGTGTGGGATCCTCTGTGACCCGTGAAAAGCTACGAGAAAGCTGTCGCTGAGCAAGCACACAGAACACAAGGTTACTATACAAAAATCAACTGCTACAAGCAACCAGAAATTTAAGTTAGAATTACTGTTTATAGGAGCATTAAACATTTCCTGAAGAATCAGGACAAACTGGACAAGAGATATGCAAAACCCGTGCAGGGAAGGGTAGAAAACACACTGAAGAAACGGGAGAAGGCCTCGGTAGATGGGGGGCACTTCAGGGCTGGAAGACTCCATGGTAAGGCATCAGTTCTCCCCGACACGGATCTAGAGACTCAATGTGGCCCCCGCTGAACCTCGACAGACAGGCCGCCATCGGAGGCACAGGCTGCTCCCGAGACCACCCAGGAGGCCGAGCCCAGAGCAGCCGCAAACTGGCCCGGGGAGGCCTCAGATACCTGACTCCAGACAGACCACCCCCCCGGGGCAGGCGGAGCACAGGCGCAGGGCCCACAGGCCCCCGTGGGCTGTGAGGAGATGCTGGCGGGGGGGAGGGGGGAGGCAGCAGCACCCCAACCGGCGGTGCTGGGCTGGGGTGGCCACGCCCCGACTCAGCAGCTCTGCAACATCGAAGCATTTGCAAGGATTAACTCAAAATAGGTCACAGCCCTAAACGTAAAACTTAAAGCTGCAGAATTTTAGAAGAAAACACAGAAGAAAACCTCGGGAATACTGCAGGAGGCAGGTTTCTCACGAGTGTCACCAAACGCGTGACTCGTGGAAGAAAAGGCTGTTGAACTGAGGAACTTGCGCTCTTCGGAAGGCGGTACAGACAGCAACCCCACGTCGCGGTCTGAGGACGTGGCGCACGAGATACACCAACAGGGGGCTCGTCGGAGAACGCGTGCTCTGCAGGCTCAACAAGCAAGCCACTGGAACGTGAGCCCCAACTCCACAGGCACCTCCCCGAGGAGCACGTGAGGACGAGCTCAGTGCGCACCCCCCCACCCAGCTGGGGGCAGGCTGCTGCCGAGGCCGCAGGAGATGCCACCGCCCCGCTCTCAGCCTGAGGTGACCCGACCGACCGGCCGTGGGCGCGGAGTGGCAGGGCCTCAGCGCGTGCTGCTGGGATGCAAAGCGCTGTGTGGGTCCCACGCACGGCCTCCCCCCACCCCCAGCGCCCTCTCCCACACCGCCGACGTCCAGGGGCCCCGACGGGAGGAGATGTGCCGGCGGGAGCAGCACTCCCGGCCTCACCTGTTGTACATGAACTCCACGTCCATGGGGTCGAAGTTGTACGCCTGCTCAAACTCTGGGTTCAGCTTAAGAGTCACATCCTCTTCGTGAATCTAAAGGAGAAGCAGACGGTCTGACTTCCGGCCCTCGCGTTCGGTTCCTCGGGACGATCTTGTGTGTCTGTGGCACGCTGTGACACACTCGTCCCACAGATCTGAGCGGCAGTTTGGTGTGATGGCCGAGAATGCAGTTGCCACGCTGGTGCGAGGCGCCCACCCCACGCCCACCGGCCCCGTGCCAGGGTGTCTCCGGCGGCCCCTCCCCGCTGCCAGGGGCTGGCTCTGTGCTGGGCCTCCAGCCACAGGGAGATCCTGCAGAGACCGGTTCCGAACCACAGGGAGGACAGGCATTTCTGAGGCGGCGCGGGAGACAGGGAGGCCCTCCCATGGCCGGGGAGGAGGGGGGCGGGGGCCAGGCTCGGGGAGCTGGGGGGAGCTGGGCACTGTGTGGTAGGGCTGCAGGGCTGGGGCCACCCACCGGCAGGAGCTGAGAGGCCCTTCGAGAGAAGTGGGGCCAGCACAGGCCCGGGCTCCCCAGCCTGAGACCAGATCAGAGACGCGAGGGCACGTCCCCCGACCCCGAGGACACACATGTGGGCGCTGTCACTCGTGGAAACACACAAAACCAGGATGAAGTTAAAAATAATGAAAGGCAAAAGTGAGCGAGCCTGAGGTCCCCCGCATTGCTCTGAGGCCCCTGCTTTCGGGCATCAGATGACCCCTTGGAAATGGCCACTCCTCGGAGGTGAACAGAGTGGACAGGCAGGAGACGCCACGTCCCTCCCTGGACTCTCGGAGACGTACCCTCACCCAACCCTGCGGCCTGACCCACACGCTCGTGCCCCAGAGATCTGCTGCAGTGACCTGCCGCGCCTGTGGCTGCCTCCCGTGCACCTGCCCGTCTCCTCGCCCCGCACCCATCTCCAGCGGGGAACTGCCCCGGCCCGGCGCGCCCGGCGCCTTCCTCACACTGGGCAACCCACCCGCTGCGTCTTTTAGGGAGAGAAGGGACGCACCGAGCTGAGCGGGTGACAGTGTGGCCGTGCACAGGCACACACGCAGCAGGCTGGGAAGCGAGGCGCCCCATGGTCTCTCCCGAGAGCCCGGCTCTCCGGGTCCTCGCAGCCCAGCCCCCACAGGCGGGTCTGGCTGTGTTCAGCCCTCCCCGCGGGGCGGCCTGTGGGCGCATCTTGCCTGTCACAGACCCCCACGCTCTGCCCAGGGCGGGAACGCTGGGACCCGCTGAAGGACCCGGAGCCGCTGGCACACCGACACCCTCCCTCGTGGTGGCATCAGCGCTGGAGTCTGCTTGGCATGTCTGCCCCGAGGCCCCGTCCCTGGGCACAGGCTCCGAACGCCCGACCCCCCAGTGCAAACACCCAGATGCACGCGTGACCCGTGCTCTGCCTGGTCCGAACGGCAGGGCTTCTGCAGACGACACGTCCTCCTTTCACCTCACGCTTCCCCAAGTGCCGCCCAGGGGGCCCTCACCTTCACCACGTAGCCCACGTACTCGACGACGTGGCCGTGGTGCTCCTGGGTCTTCAAGACCAGCTTGTCGCCTGGTGGGAACACACAGCGGGCGTGAGCCACTTCAGAGTGACGTCGGGGTGACGGGGACAGACGCCGGGCAGCTGCCCGAGTTCTAAGTGACACTCTAACCCAATGGGCAGCACGAGCTAATGTGACCCGTGCTGCCAACCGACACCCCCCACGGCCCGCCCACCTGCGTACAGAGAGGGCCGGCTCTCAGCGAGTCCCGGGACCTCCAGCACCAGGAGGTCCCCACTTCTCTTCAAGATGACCCCGCTCATGTTGTACTCTTTCAGTTCCATTTCCGCGTGAATCTCCTCGAGCCAGAGCAAAGTCGAAAACTTCTCCTTGTAGTTCGCCATGTTCAGGCGCTGCAAAGCAACCAGGCAGTCGGTGGCGGCCGAGGCCGTGACCCCCGGCCCAGGCAGCAGCGGCAGCTCAGAGGGGGTGGTGGTGGCTGAGTCTCAGCTGCTGACCCGCAGCCCAGAGGAAGTGACGGCTGCAAACAGACAGCCGTCCTTGGGTCGGGGCCCACGGACGCCTGGACTGGCAGACCCCGTGACAGGGACAGAACCCAGGAACTGTGTGGCCCGGGGGGTGAGGAGGTGGTGCCGGGGCCCGGGGCAGCTGAGGGGCAGAGAGCGCGGCGCAGAGGGGATGCCCGCCAGCACTCGGGCGTGCGAGCAGCCTCCTCAGGCTGCGCGGGCTCCCCGGCCCGGCCTGCCCCACGCTGCACTGGATGGGGCTGCTCTGGGCGGGGCCGCTGGCAGGAGGCAGGTCCTGCGCAGCACAGGGTGTTTAGCACGTCCCTGGCCTCCACCCGACAGATGCTACCAGCACCCTAGTTGTGACAACCCCAAGTGTCTCCTGGGGCACACTGTCACCAGTGGAGAACCACTAGATTCCAGCGGACAAATCCCAGAGGCCACGCAGGGCCCAGCCCGAGTTCCGAGCGTGTCATCAAGGGCCCTGGCAGAGTCGGGAGGGCGGCTGCCCCAACAAGTGCTCCTCTGCTCCCACCTGACAAAGCTTCAAAGTGCAGAAGTGTCTGGCTGTTCCCCAGGAACTCAGCCCTGTCCCAGAATGAGCTCGGTGAGGTAAACCCCAGGATGCCCGGCAGCCATGCAGAGCCTCCTGACACGGAAGGTGGCAGAGCCGGAGCCCAGGACGAGGAGAAAACCTAGCACCAGCCCAGCCTGTGACCCACTCAGGAGACAGGGCCGCAAAGCCATCGCTGTCACTCCTGTTCCAGGAGCCGAGGGAAGACTGGACACGTCGAAGATCCAAACCGAACTTGCAGAGAGAAAACACTGCCTGACGTAACAAACTCAGCGGGTGGGATGACATGTTGCAAAGGAAAAACTTCGTGAACTTGGCCCTGGCTGGCGTGGCTCAGTGGACTGAGCGCTGGCCCGAGAACCAGAGGGTCGATGCCCCGTCAGGGCACATGCCGGGGTTGTAGCTGGGTCCGCAGGTTGGGGCGCACGAGAGGCAACCGCACACTGATGTTTCTCTTCCTCTCTTTCTCCCTCCCTTCCCCTCTCTCTAAAAATAAATAAATAAATAAAAAATAAAATTATGACAACTCTAAATTTAAAAAAAAAAAGAAAAAATTAACAAACTTGAAGGCACAGCAGCAGAAACTGTCCAAACGAGACAGATGGAGAGCAGAGGAGTCGGGGGCGGGGGAGGCGTGTCTGCAGACAGACCGGCCAACGAATCTCCGAGTCTGAGGGAAGCCAGCAGCCCACGCGGCCAAAGCAGCTCGAAGAAGCCCAAGACACGCGCAGAGAACGCCACCAGGGCGAGCTGCCAATGACGTTTCTTTGAACTAGTGATGGAGAGACTATCTTCGAAGCAGCAGGAAAAGCCCCCACTGTGTGCAGAAGGGCGAGGGCAGGAAGGACAGGCGTGTCTCAGACACACGGCGCGGCGGGCGCCAGCGTCCTCAGACCCTTCCAGACACGGGAGCCAGCGAGCACCCGAGCGGCGGCCCAGTCCCTTTGCAGCAGAGCCCGCGGGGGCCGGGCAACGCTTCGGTCAGCGGAGGACCCATTTCCTGAAACGCCTTTGAAGACAGCTGACTACGTTCAGGAAAAACAGCAGAACGCACCACGGAGTCCAGGACACACGCAGAAGTCACACTCACAACACCACCAGCAGCGAAGCCAGGGAGAGGGGAGCGGAAGGGGCCCCGAGACGCTGGCTGCCCGCAGCTGACGAGCCCGGGACTCGGGCTGCAGACCCGGCCATTCGCGGCCTGAGTCACAGTGAAAGAGCCTCCGCCCAGCTCCTCGGGGAGCCGCCATGCCGCAGGCGTGCTCCGGTCTCTGGCAGAGGGCAAGTGCGCACACCACAAAGGCAGCGTGTCAGCCGAGAAAGGAGGTCCCTGCCACCGTAAAAAAAGGCGAGAGAGGAGAAAGGACACAAATGAAACACAGACAGCAGGACGGTGCGTTCCAAGCAGCGCCCACCAGCAGCGCACAGCACGGGGCCACCTGGAACGGACCTTGGGGCGGAGCTGGTCAGGCGGGACCCCCGGCGCCCGCAGCGCACAGGAACCAGGCTGAGGCCTGAGCCCCACACGGTCCATCCCGGTCGGGTCAGAAACGCGTGTGGGGGACCCATCCGCGCTTCACGTCAGGCCCCGCCCCTACCTCCGCCAGCAACGGCTGGAAAGTCAGGATGTCGACTTTCTGCTCCACACATTTCTTCAGCCGGTCAGGGATCGGGTACTGGGGGAGGAAGCTCGGGAGCTGGCGTCTCAGGTTCCTTGAAAGAGACTCACAGTTGGAAACGATTCTTAATCACCTGGGCATCTGATCCAAGACATTTCACTCCCCACCTTTTCCCACCGAGCGAGGCCCCATCCATCACAAGAAACGAGGTGGCAGCCGCTGGCCCGCATCGGCAGGGCGCCCGCGGTCACTCTGCCCAGCTCCCCGCCAGGCTTCCCCAGGCCCTCTCAGTTCACGTGGCAGGGGCTGGGTGGCCTGCCTGCAACAGCGGACGGGCCTGATGCCCGAGACCCCTGGGGACCCGTGGTCTCAAACAGCTGTCCGTGCGCTCCCAGGGACCAGAGCCTACCCGCGGCCCGACGAGGCCGTGGCTGTGGGGGACCTGCTGCTGACGGCTGCTCTGCCCGGGGCGGCCCTCCCGCGCTCAGCCTGTCCGTTCTCTGTGGAGGCACGCGTCCCCGAGCTCCGCCCTGCCTGGGAAGGGCACCACCATGGCTGCGGCCAACCCGAGAGGGCGCCAAGAAGGCGGGAGAGGGAAACCAGAGAAGAGCAGCTATTCCGGCGCCACGCGGTGCAGGGCCACTGTCACTGCACAGGTGCGCCTGGCGCTAGGCGAGGACAGGCGCCGGCATGCCGACTCTAACCCTGCTCCCTCACGTCCGAGTGGACGAGGCCAGTGCCTCCTTCCCTGCTCCCCAGGGGCCACCGCGTGTGTGGGTTCCTTGGGCTCAGCTCCTCGGCAGGGACGCCCCGGCACGCCCAGAGCCAGCAGCACCCGGGAGGCTGTCTCCTCCTGAGAAATGGGGACACTTTCCCCCAGTCTGCAGCAAGGCTGCAGGAGTCCACGTGCGAAGTGTGCGTGGAGAGTGAGGACAGCCAGCAAGCAACAGGAAGGTAGTAATTACGGACGAGAGAAGGGGAGAGACCGCCCCCCGCCACGTGCAGGTCCCTCTGCCCCCCCGGCCTCACAGAGCTGAGCGAACAGATGGGGCAGCTCACAGCCCAGGGTGGCCGCAAGCCCAGCGGAGCCTCCTCGGCACGAACACGAGGACACGGGGCTGGACGTGCGGGGCTGCCGACTGCATGGGGGTGCCAGCCAGGACAGGCGCTGGGTCACTAACCTGACAACAGGGGTGTCCTGTTAATATTCCAACAGAAATGACCGACCAGGGGTAGAACACCTGTGCCGGTCAACTCCACCCTCTGGCTAGGCCAGGTGCTGCCAGGGGTTGCCTGGGGGACCGCCGACCACAGCCAGGGGCTCTCGGAGCGCCTGAGATGGAGACGTGGTCACAGGGACTCCCCCTCAGGCCACGTTAGCTCCTTGCCCCACATTTGGGGTTCCACCCCCAGGGCGCAGCCCTTCAGTGGCCAATGCCCTCACTGCGGTCACTCTGTGCCGGCAGCTGCATAGACCTTGTAAGCATGTGGGGGCGGGCCCGTTACTCTCCAAATGTTACCAAGGCTCAGAGAGGTCAGGAGACTGGCCCAGGTCACACAGCTCCCTAGTGCAGGGGCTCAAACAATGGTCCCACCCTGAAGGCCAGCGGCCTCCCAACTCTCTGCCTACAGCATTCCCTCCAGCCAGCCCGTCCATAAAGCCCGGGGCAGCTCGTCGTGAACTGCCAGTGGGTGACCCGTGACCGGAGTCTCAGGACCCTCCAATCCTGCACAAGGAGGTCGTCCGCGTCCCCCAAGCGAGCCCGTCAGCGACTGCAGTTGAGGGCAAGTGTTCATACTGCACAGGGCAAGCCTTGAAATACTGCCACATCCCCACACGGCAGATTCTCTGGCACAACACTTTTCAGAGGGTTCCACCCTGCAGCACCCTTGAGATGACACCCAGTTAAGCCAGGTGGCCCCTCGGCCCCCAGCCCCGTGGCACCAGGAGACGGTGATGCTGTTCTCAGCTTCATTCTCCAAAGACGCCGCGTCCTCCACTGGGCTTCAGGGAGCTGACCAACCTGCTGCCTCGAACACAAGCGACACTCGGGGGCGGGGCAGCCCGCAGAGGCCACGCCGGCCATGCCTGCTGAGCCCTCACTGAGCCAGCGGCGCCTAGGGCCTGGGTGGGGCGCAGGCGGTTCTGGGGGCTGGGCTGGGCTGTCGGGAACATCAGAGGTGGCAGAAGCGAGGGAAAGGGTCACCATCTGGGAGGGACGCTCTGAGGCCAGCCGGGTGAAGCGGCAGGCAGGCCGTCCTCACACGCACGTGGGCTGTGCCCCAGGCCCCTCAGACACGGCTTCATTGCAAACACACCACCCCCAAGTGAAAGGGCGGAAAGGGCCCCCCCCCCCCACCTCCCCTCAGCTGGCTCTCACACTGCGAGCACAGGCGGGGCCACGCCGTCGTCTTCCCCGTCACGGTACCTTTTCTGCGTGGTCACGATAACGGTGGATTTCGTGGGCGCTGGCGCCTGGGGACTTTTGGACTTCTTCCACAGGAACGGCTCGCGCACAGCGATCAGGGCCTCCTCCGCGCTCACCACGCTCACCTCCAGGAAGCGCCCGATCAGGAAGCTGGAGAAGCAGAGCAGGAGCAGCTCCCTGCAGCGGCCGGCGGTCCTGGAAAACCAGCAGTCCGTCTGGGCCGTCGACACGCGGCGGTTCAGCTCGGACCCGCTGTGCGCACCGGGGTGGCCAGGGCTCTCGGATGGCGGGGCCGTGGCTCTCGGTCACGTTTTACACAGCGGAGAGTAACAGGACACTCTTCTGAGACAAAACCGAGCGCCCGAGCAGTCGTGTCAGGGACGCGCAAACCTACAGCCGTAGGACACACGCATCCAGCATTCCCGTCCCCGTCAGGGTGGCCCGCCACGACCAGAGCCGCTAACTGCCACCTGCCTGAGCTCCTGCCGTGGGCTTCACGGACACCCCGCGTCCCCGAGGACCGTCCCCAGTCATGCGCACATTGTCCCCATGCCTCAGAGGTCGCAGAGTGGCCACCTCGCCACTGGCTGAAGGAGCCTTAAACGTCACTGTGGTTGGACACTGCTGAGCTTGTAGCAAGGCAGGAACTTATGAATCCTCGTTTTAAAAAGATTTACAATTAATTAGCAAACGCAGGTGGAGGCCTGCAGTCCAAGTGTCCGGCTGGCAGGTAACCAACAGGCCGTGGTGGGAGCTTGGACACGGGCAAGGAGGCCGAAGAGGACGGGTCAGGCTCCCACGGGCTAAGGGCGTCCGTCCGGTCCTGCCACTCACCAGTCAGGTGAGGGTGGGGGCCCCTGTCAAGCTCGGGGGCAGGGGAAGTGCCTCACGTGGCTGAGCTCACGCCAGCCACCGTCCCCACCAGGGTTTTCTGTTATGAGTTTGTCCCATCAGAAGAGCTGCGTGTGCTGTTTACTGCATCAAACCCAGAGGGCCATACGTGGGACCTAGCAGGTCAGTGTGTCTGCGTCCCCAAAACAGACCCACTGCGGACCCTCCTGCCACGCACCTGGCCTCACAAATGACCACAATCAGGGCTTTTCCACCAGGAGGAATGAGCCCACTGGGTGCAGGCTCAGCCGCTCGCTTTTGGGAGACGCTCTGTTCTTCTCCCCCGTTTCCGGATTCACAGGCACAGCCCCCTGAAAGGTGAGACCAGACCCGGGTGAGTTGTCTCAGACGGGGGTGGCGCACGGGGGGGACGCACATGCCGAGGTCTGCGCCCCGCCAAGCCCAGCGCCAGACGGGGGCGTCAACAGCGAGCTGAGAGCAGGCAGCCTTTCCCAGTCCAGAGCTCTCTGCAGGGAGTGGCATGTCTGACACACCTCTGTCCTTGTCCCCAGCCCGGAGACATCAGAGAAGAACCAGAAACACCTGGAACCAGAGAGCTCGCAGCACCAAAGGGGCCCAGCCCCCATCTACCTGGGGAGGTGGCACCGCTGTGGCCCACGCCTCCGCTCCCCGGGGCCTGCCGGGCTCGGGCGTCTGGGCCGCAGTCTGCTGGGCGGACACTGCCCTCCGCCTTCTCAGGGTCGGCTGCGGGGGGCGCTGGTGGGCAGCACTGGGTCTTCCGCAGCATGTGGAACCGGAACTGTCTGGCTCTGTCCCAGCCGGCCAGGCTGCAGCTGACCAAGCACTGAGGGACGTCCCCTTTATTCCTGCACAAAGGGAACTGGGCTAGAGCAGGCGGGATCTCGGATGCTCACACACTCAGCTGTTGGAAATCACGGTCTTCCCGTAACTGGGGAGAGGCTGCCGCAAACACCTTTGTGAGTGTGAGCACGAAGGGGGCTCTAGGGTGCACGTTTCCAGAGGAGAAAACGACCGAGCCAAGGACACGCGGCTCCGCAGCCCCACTCGGACCCCAGCCTGGCAGCCCCGCGGACTCACTCGATGCAGAGCACCAGGCTCTTACTTCCTCCTTCCTTCATGGTCCCGAAGCTGGTCATTCTGGTCACTTCCACGTTGCCTTTGTCTTTCAACAAAAGGGCCTCACAGGCCCCTCCAGGCCCCTCCGCCTCAGCGGGGGTGGCGTCGTCTCTGCAGAGAGGCCCAGGGGCATCAGGGCCCGCGGGCGGGCTGCCTCCTGCGGCACCACCGCCCGCCCACCTCCCCTCCCAGACCCCAGACCCCAGATGCAGGACGAGCTGCTGGAAGGGGGACAGAGCCCGCCCCCAGCGGGTCTGCAGGCGGGGGCCTGCTCCTCCAGCACCACAGCTCTGCGAGGAGGACAGCAGCCACCCTGAAGGAGACGGCAGCCCTCTCCACTCCAGAGAGGGGGCAGCGACACTGTGGTGACCCTTCAGAGCGCCCTCGGCCCTCTCGTGCCAGGCCCGCTTCTGTGGACGGGACGGGGGCGCACAGGTGGCCCTCGCTGACCCCCCGCCGCCGGAAAGGCATCCGTCCAGTTCCTTGGACTCGGCAAGTCCCTTCCTCCACTCGGACCCAAGCCCCCTCTGGCGGGAGGTGGGGACACCTGAGTCAGGAGTGCAGGGCCGCCTCACAGCACGGCTCAGATGGCGGGGCCTCATGTGGCCCAGTGGGGACGGCTGTTTGAGGCCGACAAGGGAGCAGCCCCCTGGGCCAGGCCTGGCCTTAGTCCCAAGCCCACGGAGGACCAGCACCCCCACTGGACAGCTGCCCTGCCTCACTCTGCTGCCCAGAGCCGCGGAGGAGGCTGCCCTGCAAGGGACTGGCCGCAGCCAGGAGCCGGTGGGCCACGCCCGCCCACTGCACATGGCTGGTGTGCCTGGGGAGCCCTGCGCCTCCGAGAGCAAAGTCAGCAAGTCACCGAGGGGCAGGAAGTCAGGGCCAGGAAAGACCAGGCCGCCCAAACGAGAGAGACCCGAGGCTGCTGCTGGACAGGTTCGGCCAGGTGAGTCAGGCTGAGGGGCAGCCAGTCTGTACCCCCAGGTTCTGGGGCTCGATTACACAGAAGGAAACGAGCCTGCGTTTCTGTGAGGGGTGGGCTGACACGCGAGTGACTGGGCGCCGGGCAGCGCGTTGTGAGCTGAGGGGAGGCGGGGGGGGGCGCGTTCCACAGCGGGGAGCCCACTGGGCGCCGAGGGAAGGGCACAGGCATGGGGTGAAACGCCAGCATGGCAAAGAACAAGGCACAAACCCCCCAAACAGGGAAGCCCCCATGGCAGACTGAGGACAGGACGGGCCCTTGGCCTGACCCCACCAACACCTGCAGGAGGCACCACCCTCCCGCCACTGCCCCACCGGCACGAGGAAGTGGACGGCAGCCGCTCAGCTCGAGCGGCAACTCTCACACCCGGCCGCAGGGGCCTCTGTCCCCCCTTACCGCCTCGTCACCGGGGTCACGCACAGGGCCCGCCACAGGTAGCATGACTGGCTGCTCTCCACCACCACGGCGCTGACCACGTCGTGCCTGCGCGGCACGTATGCCTCCGGGAGCCTCACAGAGTCCAGGGTGAAGAAGATGCTGTCGTCGATCACCCCGTTTCTTCCCCAGAGGCTGGAAATGCAGACCTGCGGGCACAGCATCCGCACGGCCTCGCCGACCAGCAGGGCCCCGCTGCCCGGGAACACACGCCTGGGCCCCCGCAGACGACGACGGGGAACCTCGGGGGTGGGGCCTGGCTCGTGGAGCGGAAGCGGTGCCCTGAGGGGGATGCATGTGCCACCATCCTCACTGCACTTCCAGCTGCGCGTCCACGCCCCACTGCCCTCACTGCCCACAGCCAGGACCCCAGGCCTTCTGCGCAAAGCACCCCGCTCAGGACGTGACCAAGACGCCACGCCAGGGGGTCTTCGGTGGCTCTGGCCGAGCCTGGCCGTGGCGACGCCAGGGCGGCCAGGAGAGCAGGGCGAGAGGGCCAGCACCTACCCGGTCCACACGCTTGTGCCGCAGCGGCTTCACCAGCATGGCCTCGCTGCTCCACGTGCCCGGCCGGATCCAGTACGTGGCTTCCACCCAGTCTCCCTTGCACGGCGCGAAACCTCCGAGGCAGGACAGCAGCGTTACCGGGCCTGCCCCCCCCCCCCCCCGTGGCGCCTGGCCCCCGGAAGGGGTGACTGCTCCACTGGAGACGCACGGCGCGCCGCTGGCAGGGGCGCGTCTGTCACCTGCGTCTCCTCCAAACCCGCCCGCTGCACGGCCCCTCCCCTCGGCCCGACTCCGCCTGCCACACGGCCCACGGCTGGGTGCCACGCGGCGGTGGGGGGGGGGGCGGTCTCAGAGTCCATCGGGTCCAGACATCCCCTGTGTCTGTCTTTTGTTACAAATGCCCCGGTACTGCCAGCAGAGCGACGAGTGTGCTCGGTGGCACACCTGTCACCACCTCCCGCTTCCTGGGGGTGCAGGTGCGCGAGGGGGGGCCCACTGCCTCTGCAGCTCTGCCCAGGCAGTGTCAGCGCCCCTCCCACTGCAGGGACGCGGGAAAGTGAGGGCTGGTAGCTACGCCCATGCAGCTCAGGCAGGGGGCTCGCCAGGCCCGGCAGCCCCCAGGGCACGCCAGGGGGCTCTCCTGGGGCTTGCGCCTCAGCCTGCAGGTGCCAGGTGCCACCAGGCCCCACTGGCGGGCTAGGTGGGGGAGCTGGGAAGGTCAGTGACACACGATGCCGTCCGGGGCGATGGCTCCGCTGTCCTGATGGGAGACCGGGGACAGCAGGGCGAGCGGGGCGGCTGCTGCGCCAGGTGTGCAGCTGCAGCAGCTACAGCCTTGGGTCACTCGGCAGTGAAGGTGTCTGCCAGCAGCACGCTCAAAGCAGAGGGTGCGACTGGACACTGAATTGTCTCTCCAGGAAGCTGGTGACAAGCACACACGAGCCAGACCCCTGCGACAGTGACTGTCCCTCCTGGAGCCGCAAGGGTGGGGCTGAAACGCTGCTCCATCCTGGCTTCTCAAGGGCGCACGTGAGCACTAGGAGTCTAACCCATAAAAACAAAACCACCCCACAAAACCCACTTTCATTAATTTTCCCATCCTCACCTAAGTACATCTTTTTCCTTGCTTTTAGAGAGAAAGGGAGGGACAGAGAGAAACATCGATGCGAGAGAAGCATCGACTGGCTGCCTCCTGCATGCACCTGGACTGAGGATCAAACCTGCAACCCAGGCATGTGCCGTGACCGGGAATTGAACCTGCAACCCTGTGGTTACAGAACGATGCCCCAAAGAACTGAGCCACTCGGCCAGGGCCACAAAACCCACTTTCAACTGTGAAGTGCAAACCCACCGGCCTACCTTCACAAACACTCTGCAGAGAGAAGTACGTGGTCTGGTTGATGTAGCCCGCACACTTGGTCAGCGAGGTCACGCAGCCGATCAGCACACGGGGGCTGGAGTTGGACAGGCCCCCGCCCCGGGGTTTGCTGTCCTCTTCCCATTTGTCGGAGACAGCTTCCACCTGACAGACAAACAAGCGGCCACTTAAGCTGAGATAAGCGGACCACAGGAGTGGCAAACTGAAGACTAGTCCCCTTATAAAGACAGAAGCAAAAATCCTCAACAAAATACTAGCAAACCGAGCGCAACAAAATATTAAAAGGACTACGCACCACAACCAAGGGGGACCTTTCCCAGAAGGCGAGGACGGTTCCGCACACGAAAATCAGTCCATGTGACACGCCACGTTGGCGCAACCAGGGATAACACGCTGTCACCTCGGGTCATGCAGGAAAGGCCTCTGACAAAACTCAGCATGCTTTCATGAGGAAACGCTCCACAAACTCGGACCAGAAGGTAGCGTTCTCTCGACGACAAAGGCCACTTGGACCACACCGCAGCTACTGTCACAGTCAGTGGTGACAGACTGGAAGCTTTTCCTCTAAGATCAGTAAAAAGGCAACGATACCTCTTTTTGCCACTCCTGTTCAAAACGGTACTGAAGTTCTAGCCAGAGCAACGAGGCAAAAAAAGGAAAGAAAGGAATCTAACCTGGTGGAAAGGAAGAAGTAAAATGATCTCTTTGCAGATGGCTGGATTTTATACGTAGAAACCACTAAATATTCCATAAAAATTGTTATAGCTAGTAGATGAAGTCAGCAAAATTGCAGGACACAGATTCGACACACAGAAATCAGCTGGATTTCTCTACACTTGCAATGGATAATCCAAAAAAGGAAATTAAAAAAACCAATTTGACGCACACGCTAACATCAAAAAGACAAAGACACTTGGGAATACACTTAATCAAGGAGGCGGGAGCCTTGCACGCTGAGAATCACAAAATGTGGCTCAAAGACAGTCCAGGAGGCCCAGGTAAGTGGGAGACACTTGCCACGTCCTCTTCTAACCACGTCGTCTGACAAGGTCCGGACGTGGGAAGAGGGAATTCAAGGAATCCATCTTCTGGAAGAGAACGTGGCATGGGGAGGGGGTGGGCAGTGATTTTTCCTGGCTTTGCTCTCAGTAACCTGCTTGCTGCTATTGCTCATGGTCTCACCTTGTGCCCTGGTTCCCATGGGAATGGGCCATAGGAAGAAAGAGACTCGAAGAGAGTCAATAATTGATTTTGAGAGAAACTTTGAAGGGACAGCTAGTTCTCCCCGGACCACTGAGTCATGCCAAGTTGCTTAAACAATGTGTTTATGAATTGGAATAAGAAATTATCCCCGACTGTTCCCATGAGAACTCTTGAATCAGTTCCAACAGGCTCAACTGTTGCCTGTCTGTATGTTTATTTCAGTGATCAAAAGGTGGTGGGATTGTTAGACATTTATATTTCAAGTTCATTGAATCGCGTAGTTCCAGTAAGATTGTATAAAGTAACTTCTTGATCAAAGAACAAAACCCCCTCTAATAAAATAGCCCCTGAATGTCTGAAAGTTGTTAGAATAGTAGCCCCTCCTTTACCTTGAATAGATTTATATATCAACTAGAAGTAGACAGGCAAAGAAATAAGAAAAGTTAGTTAGCTATTACCTACTAAGAACGTAGAAACAGTTACTAGGGAGTCAGAGTTCATAGTACATAGAAAAACATTTTAGACAGAAAAGATGGATAGCTAAGGTAGACGTCACAGAGCTCTTATAAAAAATTTCCTATAACCTCTACTCAATCTAGCATATCCTTTGTACATACAGCTATTTCCAATTGTACGATTTATAGTGCTCTTGCTCAAAACAATCTTTGTTTAATGTATAACTGAATCCATAGAAACTTTCATACTTTTCCTACTTACCTTTGTATTAAGTTTTTTCTACTTCACCTAATCACTAATGTTAATCACTCCCAAAAATGAAAGTATAAAAACCTGCTTGTACTTGCAGTAAATGGAACAGAGCTTCACTGTCCTCTGAGGCGTGTTGCGCCTGTCTCCCATTCGCCTACGCCCTGCCCACCGTGCAGGGACCCCTGACCCAGCCGCGGCCGGCCCGCAGCAGACACTGAGGCCACAGACTGGACACCTACTGTGAAGATGTCAGTGCTGTGCTGAGCAATCTGCAAACTCAGTGTAATCCTATCAAAGCCCACTGGCACTTTCGCAGAAATGAAAAATCCTAAGTTTCCTAAGGACTCTTAGGGACCTTGGGGAGCCAAAACAATCTTGAAAAGGCAGAACAAAGCTGGAGGTTCCCCACTGGACTTCGAAACCTGCCACAAAGCACAGCCGTCCAGCGCTGCGGTGCTGTGGGGACCTAGGGACAGAGTCCAGAATTAAACAGACCGACACACGTGGCCCACGGATTCCAGCAAGGGCACCGAGACCCTTCCGTGGGGAAAGGGTCTTCCCCACCGTGAAGTCTTCTCCTTCTCTGGCAATGACGCCAGGAAAACTGGGGCCCACGTGCAGAAGAATGAAGTTAAAGCCGCACCCAACACCCCCAAGAGTAACTTAAAGCGGATCAGACTTCCATTGAAGAGCTAAAACCGTAAGACACTCAGGAAAAAAGCACAGATGAAAATCATCACTATCTTGGACTAGTGAGTAATTTTTTAGTGTAACATGAAAAGCACAGATAATTAAAAAAAGATAAAGTGGAGTTCATTAAAATTTAAAACTTCTGTGTATCAAACGATACTATCAAGAAAAAGTGAAAAAAAAATCCACAGAATGACAGGAAGTATTTGTAAATCACATATCTGATAAGGGATTACTGCCCAGAACACACGAAGAACCTCTGTAACTCAGTAAGAAAATAACGCGATTAAAAAATGGCCAAGGACTCGGACTTCCGCCAAGATGGCAGCGTAGGTGGTCGCACTCGCTGCCCGCACATCCAGAATGTCCGAACAATGAATGCAGTAGCAAAGAGTTAAACAACCAGAACGGACAGAATCGAACTGAAGGGAAGTCCGACACCCAGGAGGTAGGAGAAGACGAACATCCAGGCCGGTGAGCGGGGCAGAAACGGGCGGAAGAGGCAGCGCGCACGGAGGGTCTCACTCACGCCGCCAGTGCCTGAACAGGGCGTGGCTCCAAACAACGGGTGAATCCCACGAGCCGGCGACGCTGCCGGAGAGAGGCCAGGGCTGAGCCAGCAGAACCCAGTCTGGCAGAGGAGGTGGTGGGGAGTTGGGGAGTGGAGGAGTGACGGAAGCCCGCGGTGATCGGGGGCCGCCATTGCTTCCTCCCAGACCCCGCCCCCAGAGGCAACGTCATCCAAAAAGAGACCCAGGTCGCAGGCATCTGCCAGCTGACAAGTGCACCGAGATAAAAAGAAGGAAAATGGCCAAAAAGGAGGACCACAACAAATTACAACTAATGGATGACAACACAGTCAACCTATCAGATGCGCAATTTAAAATGCTTGTAATCAAATTGTTAACAAAACTGGAAAATAGGTGGACGCAAATAGTTGAACAGATGAAGAATACGATAAGGATAATGGAGGAAGATTTACAGGGAACCAATAGGGAAAAAAAGGAGGTTGGATCTCAAACCAATGGGATGGACCAGAAGGAA